>NQII01013626.1:4266-17101 GCA_002778355.1 Clitarchus hookeri
TGTTAGTTGTGTGCAATTTTTGTAAGGTGTTCCATATTTTTGTAATATTGACATGCTCTCTACCCAGGTTGTATATTGGCGTGTAAAGAGTCAAGAGTGAATGTAAAAAAGGAAGCGTTTAAATTAATTTTGAGTGGCAACTGTGAGTCCAGGCCCATGTTATAACTTGGCTTACTTGGCAAATGCCCGGAGCGCCAGGTATTAATAGGGGGCGTGAAGCAAGCCGTAAAAGGATAAGGTTTTTAGAAATTATTTTCATTACTTGAAATAAAAAATTGAGAATGTTTTAAATGTTTGTGTTTATTCAACTTTGTTATAATGCTGCTTTGGTGACTTGTACGTACAGACTAGAAAAAAACACTTTACAAAAAAGTTCTGAAAAATCAAGTTACGCGGCGCTGGTGCCTAAGCCTGGGGCCTTTGTGAGTCTGTGCTATTGTGTGTTGTGTGAGCAAGCTGCATTGTCTTTGACTATGGATCGTTATTGTATACCGGATTCCTACGAGTAATGGCGTTGTTTTTTCTTCTGGTTCTCACATGGATAAATTCGTGGAACACTAGCGTTTACAGTTGAAATGTAGTTGCCTCAACAACATTACTCTCTTAACTCAGTATTGTTACATGACGCCTGAGTGGCGTATCTGAGTTTGTAAGAGATGGAGGTCTTGATAAAAATAAAATAACTAAATTTGATTTTTTTATTTATTCACGCAGCTATTATTTTCAGTATTAAATTATTTGTCTCCACTATTACTCTTTTTATTTCTCAGCGAGCGCAATATTTAATGTATATTTCAACTCTAATTAACGCCCTTCTTTATGTCTGGTTGTTTTCAACTAACTCACGCATCCAGTTATATAGTCCAGTCTGCAGTCGTACTCTTAACTGTTCTGATGTTCGCAGTCGCCGATTTTTCTCCCGCTGGTCACTTCCGGCGCTATTCGTTGCTGTTCGTCGCACAATCCCCACACACCCGCCTCTCATATACTCCCGACTCGGAAGCCCATCGCACTTTTATACTACCGCTGGCCTTGATCTGATATGCATAAGTCACGCTCTGTGATTCATTTGTGAAAATCCGCTGCGTCTCCGGTTGCAACTGTGGGGCACGCGCAGACACATCATCCGTGGCTCGCACGCTCAGAGCGGCCTCCTGTTACTGTACAAATGTTAAAAATTCCTTTAGTTCTTTCCGACCACATGTACGTTACAGCTTTGCGTGAACCATACTGTATCTCATATTGAATTCTACGCATTATAATTCAGTTTGCATAGTGCCAGCATATATTTTTTAGTAGATAAGAGCAAAAAGTCAAAGGTTTCGGATTTATATCGCTAGGTTATGCAAGAAAATTGTAAATGCGATGTAACACTAAAAGGAAAATTTTTATTGGGTCTCCATCGCCCACAATGACTATGACAAAAATAACCAAAAACTAACAACACAATATATAGATGAGAAACACAAAGCAATAAAAATGTGATGATTTAATAAGCATACTATTGAACTAGAGACATTGATCCAATTAGACAACGAGCGACACATGAGGAAAGTACAACTATGAGGATACGAAAACAGCAAAACCACAAGTGGAACATACACTGCAGTAAGTCTAAATAAATAAACAATTAAAAGGATTAAAAAATTATAATTATACAGTCTGACAATGAACGAAACAAATTGATTCAAAATGTCTATTTTGACTTACGGCAGTGTGTGTGTGTGTGTTTCGCTTGTGGGTTTTTATGTTTTCGTATTGTCATAATTGTGATGTCCTCGTTGTTTCTGTGTCGCTCTTTGTCTAACTGGCTTCATATAGGTGCTTATTTATATTATCACATTTTACTGAATTTGTTTCTCACCCAAATATTGTTTTGTTAGTTTTTTGGTTATTATTTTTTCCTAGTCATTATTGGCAATAGAGATTAAATCAAAATTCCAATTCAGTTCCACCACACAATAGCCATTAAACTTCACATACAACTTGAAAGGAGTATTGACGACTGTGAAGCTGTGACTTCAGCTCACTTGAACTCACTAGCAGAAATTTAGCGGTTCTTGCAGCTTCGTATCGTTTACATTAGGAGAGCTCGATCTCGAACATAATACTGATTCTTGAACGTCGTTTACCGAGCGAGGTGTATACGCCATTATAAACAAGGCATGAAGCATTTCAGGAATTCAGAGAAATTCAGCTAGTGCACATCACTTTTCCAATGTCAAAATTGATTTTATGCCCCTTCTGTGTCTGAACGTGAAGTCAACCAAGGGCCTTGGATGGCAGGTACTAAATACCGAGAAAGGTGAGGCAGTGCTTTCGCACTGGACTTCAAGTGGATCCGGGTTTCGAATCCCTATTCGGCCATTCTAATTTCGTTTTTCTGAAGTTTTCCCAAAATCTCTGCAGGCGAATTGTTCATTGTTAATTTTGCCATTCAACATGTTATGTTATAGACATCGTCAGTTAAAATATATAAAATATTAAAGAACGAGTTCAATGTAAAAAAAAAACTCATAAATGTCGTAAACAAAGTAACAGAAATCATTAAAAAAAAAATTTTTTTTATAAATTTTTTTTGTATGACAACAATTTGGTCTCTTTGTAAAATGTATTGAATATTTTCATTCTCGTTATAAAATAATGTTTCACTTTTTCTTAATTTTAGGCAAGGAATGTCTAAAAGCAAGTTGTTTCTTTTACACAAGAGTAAATATTCATCGTGGGGCATAATCATTATATTTTTTTACATAAAGTAGGTATATACACCATTATATAAAAATTTATTACATTACATTTTTTACAATGATCAGCTAAAAATACTAGTTATAATTCTCATGGATTTTTTGTGAAGTAATAATACATCTTTTATATGACTGCAACCTCCCCACACAAGAGAACTTAAAATTGAAAGAAAAAAAATGCTAAGTAAGATGAATGTATATAGGAATCGGGTACAGTTGTAATAAGATTTCTTAGAAGTTATAACACCCTAGAAAGTTTTTTTTTTTTACAGTTATAGGCAATTTAAGAATCTGTATGTTACTATCAATACATATACCTGTAGCAATTTAATATGTTTAATTCCAAGATCTCCTTAAGTACAGGTATGGCAGATTCCTTCCCCTTCCTGATTATGCGGCAAATTAGTATCGTTTATATCCCGCTGTCGAGACTTAAAGCTGTGATTAAGTAAGTTTTTAATTTCGAAGCAACTATATCTGAATGCAAATCCCTACGTAAAATAGAGCACTGCGCTCCCGTAAGTATTTAGAGTAACNTTTCGAAGCAACTATATCTGAATGCAAATCCCTACGTAAAATAGAGCACTGCGCTCCCGTAAGTATTTAGAGTAACTTACCAAGAGTCTACGAAAACATTTGCTGTTTTTAGTGGTGCCTATGGGAAAAACAAGGTAGCTTAGGAAGTTGGACGGTTTGCACGTTTTCTGGAACCGCAGGCCGGGAAACTTTGCCTAAACATTAGCAGAGTTCATCTTTCGAGTTAAGGAAATAGCATCTCTCGAGACATTTTGCATATTCCGTACATGTCGGCCAAGAGCAAAATTATTCAGCTGGATGGGNAGGAAATAGCATCTCTCGAGACATTTTGCATATTCCGTACATGTCGGCCAAGAGCAAAATTATTCAGCTGGATGGGGAAGGCTATGCCACCCTACGGCTGTTTATTACGTGTTGGATAAGGAAAATGGAATGGAATGTGTTAGGAAAAAAAAGAGGGGGGGATAGCATTCAGGTGAAAGAATTTCTAAAATTACGCATAAGCAGTATGTAGTATCTTGACAAATTTCGCACACAGTGCATACAGATTGGTTATACGAGGAAATAACTTCCGTATGCTTGCATCACTACGTAGTCTTGGGAGCAGCGGTTTATTAGAGCAGTTTTGGCCAGGATTTCGGTAATTGCGCCACCGTGGAGAAGCTGTAGGACGTTGCGGTTTCGCACGGCCTCTGACCTGTCTTCGGTGGAGATCGTGTCTAGACACGCGCTAGTATGCCTGACTGCAGGTCGTGGGGTTCATTCCAGTCAGCTGCGCTGGGGATGATTTCGCACAAGTGATTGTCCTTTCCCATTTCAAGAGAATGCTTGTTCATATCCTTAATGCGAACTTTCACAATTCTTCTCCGGTCACCTTTATGCTGGCGCCAGACTAACCAGAATCTTGTTTATTATATTTACAAAAACATCGGGGATGAAATAATACTTTCTACTATTTAGCGTATCAACTAACACATGAGTGTGAACAATCCAAATTAAAGGTAATGGTGCACCAATGTCTATTTACCAACTTTTCAAAAATTTTCGATACCCACTCTGAAAAACTAGTTGTGACAAGTTACGATTAAAGTGTCCCCCTATACCTTTTTAAATTGTTAAATATTCAGTCTGCATTGTTCCCATACTACTGACGCGAAGTAGTAAATGTGATATTTTTGTTTATGCTCTATGAAGGATATTTGCAATGTTTCTGACATATCAAATGAATCATTATATTGGACATACTCTATTGCAGTGGGTCTCTTAAAAGATATTCTTTAAAAATTTTGATACGCATTCTGAAAACTAGTTGCGACAAGTTGGTGAATAAGACGTTGGTGCACCATTCCCCTTAAGCTCATAGCTTTGTTAATTTATGAATGAGCCACCCTACTCCTGCAACACAAAATAGTGGTATCGTTTTTTTTCCCTGCGACACTGGTGCAATACATTTCGTTGTACGCCCACTTTTTTCCCCCCAACAGAAACCTGTGTTAAAGTGCTTCATGTCAATACTCCGCTTTTTCTGGTTATTTATTAGCTGGCTCTGTGTGTGTGTGTGTGTGTGTGTGTGTGTGTGTGTGTGTGTGTTATGTAATCTGTAGTTGATGGTGTTGTGAATGGTCGATGTATTTATTTTTTTCAGAATCTGAAACAGACTGGAATCCCTCAACTTCGCACTTCGAAACTTTCCAGCATCCCCGCCCCGATAACTGCCAGACAAACGACCGAAGACAATAAAGAGAAGATCCCGAATCAAGAAAAGCCTGCTGTAGCTCCAGCTGGCCAGCGACCTTCACTGCTGAAGAATTTGTTCACCATTAAGGCCAGCACGAAGGAAGCTTCACATGTAGAGAGTACGAAGCCCGAGTGCGCCGGCAGCAAGCTGAAGAGTGCGAGTCCCAAAAGAGAAGTCATCGACACGGCGTGCGACAGTTCTCTTGCATCCCCCAACTTCAACGACTTCTCGTGCGGGCTGAGCGATTGCTCGAGAATATCGAGAGGGACGTCGTCCACCAAGAAGTCCGAGGACTGCAGGTTACCTGAGCTGGCCAGCGGCAGCATCTCGAGCGCAGCCTGCGGCCCGGCAGGGACCAGGCCATCACGTCTCTCGCAGACCTTCACGTGCGGCCAGCGAGCTAGCGACGACGCTCCGCGCCGCCTGTCGGAAACCTTCCTCGCCGTTGGCGAGCCGTTGACGGTCACTCCCGACAGGCAGCCATGCGACAGTACGAAGACGACTACGACGACCTCCGCTGAGCGGGGGCGCGACAGCGACCGATCGAGCCGAACCTCGGGGGACCTCGACGTGACGTTGACAGAGGGCAATGCGGCCTCGTCGCCCACCTGCCCGCAGACGTGCAGCGCGCCGCGGGTCGAGGCGGGCCAGAGGGTGAAGGTGTGCGGCCGCCAGGTGGGCACCGTTAGGTACGTGGGCGCCTTCCACCGCGCGCACGGTGTCTTCTGCGGCGTCGAGCTCGACGAACCTGAGGGCCTCAACGATGGATCTGTAAATGGCAAAAGGTCAGCACAAGTTCCTGAACTTCACACTCTCGGCACGCTTGTTTCAACTGTTGCTGATAGTCTTCTTTCTGACAAATGTATATATTCTTCCACCACTTGTACACACAAACTTGCCGAGGACTTGCCGACTGGTATGTGTTGTTTACGGTTAGGGGCTTTCTTACCTGTAGCTTGAATTGCATTGCAGAATTTTGAAATTGGTGATTTTTTTTATTAAACCACTTAACATTTTTCTGTTATATCGATACACGAAAAGAAAACACATTTCAGACGAGTGGTGAATAACACTCTATAAAGACATTACGTGCATTATAAATACTATTCCCGATCTCTCAAATACAGCTTAAAAACGAATTTTTCACACTGCTTTATCTGGTCGGAAACATGCAAAACGCTTATAGGACTCTGCACTGAACTTTGGTGTCGACTTTTTTCCAATTAAATTGTAGGGTCACAGCTTTAAGTCCCATAGGGACACGCAGCACTACGAGAACACTGCACGTCAGTTCATAGCCTTGCTCATAAGAGCGATGTGGCACTAGGCATGCGTGTCAGTCTCACCCTTATCGCTCCAATCCTTCTGTGCCTCAAATGCGCAAAACAGCTCCAGATAGGCACTTAACTGAGCACTTTTGAAAACCCTGTTTATTGTATACTTTTCTTCCCTTTCTGCCACATGTAAACTTAATATTGCCATGGGTCTAGTCACTTTATACATGTGCCATCCAAGTGTTGGGAATATAAATGTTACTAATATTCTTATTCGTGTTCTAATGTGTTTAATACACTGTCCGTGGCCATTTAAAAATTGCACTGGCGATCCCAACGTAGTGTGTTCAGGATTATTTTCAGTGATATGCTGCCAACATAACCAGGAGTCTGCATGCCAGTGCAGTTGTTGTTATGGACAGCGATTTACTTTACCGTGGTAACAGTTTTTTTCTATGCGTCGAACAAATTACACTGTGTAGTTGTAAACACAAGGTAGTAGGTCAATTCTTATTGTGACGATTATGAAACAGTGGAAATACATTTGTGGGAGTCAGTTTAAAGATTACTGCTCTTTTTAAATATTTAAAAAAATACTTTTTTTTTATTTGTTTGCCGACACAGTCTATGTTAACGTAGCAATTTTTTCTTCTAGAATTGATTTCAGAATTGTTTAACTGTTCCAACTTAACTTAAAATATATAGGCCTATATACTTGACCCTAGTCGGTATTGCAGTCATAAGAGAGAGTATTGTGATCAGATGAAATTACACCTAGCGACTTTTGTAAATGTTGCAGATGAGCGATGCAACAGTTAAGTAAAAATTGTAGAGCTGGTATGAAAAGTGGACATTGTCACCTGAATCAGTCCGTGTATGACAGTCAGATGGCTAGGATGCGCAAAAATTAATAGTGTGTGCTCTCAAATAAGTGAGGGGGAATATAAAACAATTTTCATTGTGGATAATGGTACAATTAGGCTGCCGTATTTCATACCAATTACATTTTCATTTCGGAGTCTATAAGTCAGGAGTCCGTTAAGATTAAGTGATGCGCCTAAACGATTAAATAATTTTTAACTCATTCCGTTGAATTCTCACTGAAGCGAACTGTTGCTGGAAACGTGCTTATTTTTTTTATTGGTGATCTAAGGGCTTTAAAAAAAAAGGGTCTTGTGTAGAATGCATAGACATATTTATTTTTCAGTACAGTGAGAGGTTAGGCTAATGGCATTTAATTTATTGCATTAAGGTTATAGGTTCTCTGAATCTGTCACATCATGTCAAAGTAATCACAATTTTGTAAAACCCGTTTTATTATGCACTTAGTTCAACGCTAGTATGAGAGTCATTGCGCACTTGAAACTATGGAACCATGAACAATCGAACAGTACCAGAACAGTATTCAGTACATTTCCAACGATTGTTTTTAAACAGCGCGCCAAAAGCATTACACGTTAGCTGTTCTGTTTCCAAGACAGTCTTGCCCACACAGGGTGGTGTCCTAGTGGCAGAGCGGCTAGCTCGTCAGCCTCTTACCACGATGATACGAGTTACAGTCCCGTTGGGGTCACATCTATATTGTCACGTGTAGTCGACGTGGCAGACGTTGTCAGTGCACGGTGGGTTTTCTCGGAAATGTTTATCTGCCTTTGTGTTCCATTCTGTGTAACATTTCAGACATGACGGGCGTTCATCTCAATAGTGAATCGCCATATGGGCGTTAACGTTACTATAAGGTGCGGTACCCTCCCTTCTCCCTGCTTAGCATGTATTTTACATGTATGGTAAAAACAACATTTCGCATGTTATGGTGTAACGTGCATTTCAGATATTTCCTTTGTCGTAAAAAGTACGGCATCATCGCGCCGATGGACAAAGTGAGCCCACTCGTCCCTTCGGGGGCGTGCAAGTTACGACGCGAGACCTTCTGCATCTCCAAGGGTGGCCACGAGTGTCTACTGCTGCCCGCACCTGAGCCTGCCCGTGGCAGCGCCGAGAACTTCCAGCCTGATGAGAGGCAACATGTGAGTCCACCTTCCCTCTGGCGTGGTTGCTTGCTAACACGGCCTACCGCGCCTCTCAGATTGCTTTAAAGTTCATAGTGCATAGCTTTCCTTTGCGATTCATGAAGTAATTATTTGTATACTATGAGTTGTGTACACAGAGCTCTATGCAAAAGTATAGAAGCAGCTTTACAAAATTTTTAAATGTTGATTGCTTTTAACTTGCATGAATGTCTAATTTTGTATATGCACAAAAATTATAGGAGGATAATAAATTGAGGATTTTATAATTGATACAGCTTAATATTGCCAAGAACTTAATTAAAAAAGAAACAAGGATTACTAGTAGTCTGCAGCTTTTAAATTACACTGTACTGCTATACAATACATTGCCAATCCTCGGCCTGTTTCAGCGGTCATGGTGGTGTAGTGGTTAGACTACATGCCTCCCACCATGGCAAACTGGGTTCGATTCCCAGCGGGGGTCGCCCTCGGATTTTCGCATGAGGGAATCGTGCCAGATGATGCAGCTGGTCAGCGGATTTTCTCGGGACTCTCCTGTTTACCATGCCCTTGCATTCCGGTGCTGCTCCATACTCACGTTGCCTCACCCTCATAGACACTGAAGACCTCGATGTTAAGAGCCACCAAATCGCTTCACGTACTCACTTACTCAGCCTGTTCAGAGTTTGAAGGAAAGTTTCTGAAAATAAATAGCAGGAATAGAACTACTACTTCCTCTCTCTTCCCTCTCAACCATCCACCCCTCCCCTGATATACAAAAGGCATGCAGGCCTGAGACAGCAAATTCCACTACAGCAATAGAATTGACTGCAGATCCAACAGGAAAAGGTGTCCAAAATTACACTGCTGCAAATCCCTTGCTGCTGAAGAGTTTATGCTATACTACACCAAAGAAGAGCAGCATACTTGTATTTGGTATGCAGCAATAAAAAAGTCAGTTTGTTTATGTATGGAACATGCAACTTACTACAGTTCATGGCTTTGATAATCACTGCAACATTCCTAATAAAATCGAGCAATACCGCCTCCATCTCCGTACACAATACTTTATGAACTTGGTTCCAGTAATCTGGGTGGTCAAATAGTTTCAAGCACTTGTCTCCATAAACATTCCAAATCAGACACAGGTTTTTTATATTGGACACACCAGTGTTATATCATACAATAAAGATGATATGTCACCTGCAGAAAGTTTATTGTTGTGCTGATGATGAACTGTAAATGGCTTGGCAACACCTGTATAAATCGCAATCCAGAGAAGGGTTAAGAGGTGCCATAATACCTCCCCCACCCCCTTTTCTTGTTCCAAACTTGCACTGGGTAAAATAGTTGGATTGGGAAATAAAAACATACTTGCTAACTTAATAATAATTTACATAATTTTTAAACTTGTGCTGTATAAAATTATAGATTTTCTTATTATACTTGCACCATGTAGTTTAGCTTCAAAAAGGGAAGCTTGATTATGAAAGGTTCGGTGTATATTATTTTATCAATGCGTACTTATAACAACCTTTTAGTAAAATATTTACACATTGTTTGCCCATAACACTAAAAAATGTATACATTAATTAACCTTGCATTGTTAACCAGAAGTTGATACTACAGGTTTATGCATTTGATAAACTTTAACCCTCTGTTTGAGAAAATCTGGATTCGCCACTATCACAACCCAACCAAAATTAATCTTCAAAGAAAAAACTATGAACATTCATACATCAATGCGAGCTACTAAATTTTGAAAAACTGTCACAAACTTTAGAGACTTANAGAAAAAACTATGAACATTCATACATCAATGCGAGCTACTAAATTTTGAAAAACTGTCACAAACTTTAGAGACTTAAAGAATCTGGTAGTTAAATTTCATGTAACTGATGTATTTTTCTTAATAAAATTTGATTTAATTCTATTAAAGTTACCAAAGAAATAGATGATATGAACAAAGACCCTTTACTTAAATTTGTTACAGTAGTATGTGTGTTACTTGAACAAAGGAAATGTTTATTGTTTATGTGTGTTCGTAGGAGCTGTACAAGAGTTCACCTTCCACGCCAGGGAATGGTAATATGGAATGGTGTAACCTTCAACCCAACCAAGAGTTCTCGACAACTTCGAACCACACTTACCTCCTTGAGCTCAGCAAGCATAACTCTTTTGAACAGGATGAAAGTCTGGGTATGGCCTTTTCTTCTTTGAGATGTTTTAAAATAGGTTCCGACTTACTTTGAGAAAGTTCTCCACACTTTTGTATAATACAGTGTTTAAATACAGCATTGGTAAAACTGCCGCACACAATTTTTGTAGATGAGCAGAAACACAAGAAATGTATATCTATAAGTGCTAACAAAATTATTTTGCAAATTTTTTATGTATACGTACAGTTTCTTAAATTTACCACAGAATGAAATTTGTGGTTACTGGTTTTTATGTCTTTGGTTTAATGGTAACAATAATTATAAAACAAAATTGCAGTTAGGTGAGGGGGAGTCCAGACAAGAGGTGGGTTGAGCCCAATCTGTTGGCATTNTAATTATAAAACAAAATTGCAGTTAGGTGAGGGGGAGTCCAGACAAGAGGTGGGTTGAGCCCAATCTGTTGGCATTGCAAAATGTTTACAAAAGTGGTATTAAACCTGTTATTGCAGGAAGTTGTAATATTCAGTCACAGTGCATAACTATGATATGCAAAACACACATACAAAAGTATTTTTAATTTATTTTAATTTATTTTTAAAGTTGTTTGTTGATAAAGGCAAGATTTTCAGGTCTTATTTTAAGGAAATTTTGTTTTTAAAAATATGAGATTTCTGTTTTATCGGTTTTATTATTAATAGAGCCAAACTTGTACTGTGAATAGCGATAGAACAGAAATAACTCAGAAATGCAAGTTACAATACACAGCATAACACCGAAATTTAAGTAAACACAAAACAAAAAAAATTTAGCCATAAATGTATAAACAAAGTAATAATAGGAATAATTAAAGTNCCATAAATGTATAAACAAAGTAATAATAGGAATAATTAAAGTATACAGGTAATGGGAAGAAAAACATTTAGGTTGTCATTATTTAGGGTGAGCGAATAACAGCAGTGAGTATAGAATACTGTTTAGATAAGACTAAGATTATAATTTAATGAAAGAAGCAAAGTTGTAAAGCAAATAAAAAAATAGAAAAAAAAATAGCTTCATTTCCATGATTGAATGCTATTTCCTCTATAAAAGCAGATCCAAATTGCAACAAAAAATTCCACACTGTCTAGGAACCTCAATGTAAGAGTTAGAAAATAGCTTTATAACCTTAAAAATGGTTTTTTTTTTTAACCCAAGGGTACGCTCTGCATTATCTTAGTTCAAAAAAATGCTACTCTTGTTTATGTATTTCTATAGACATTAAAAAATTGATGTGCTAATATGCATATAACAATAAATTATCAACTGATCCACAATTCTTAATAATAAAATTTGCATTAAAATAGCACAGTACAATTTTGGCTTTAATAACCCATAATTTTATTAATTTAGTNTCTTAATAATAAAATTTGCATTAAAATAGCACAGTACAATTTTGGCTTTAATAACCCATAATTTTATTAATTTAGTTTAAATTTATGAGTCTTTGATAAATTATTGAAAAATATATTGTGATTTTAGGAATACTCAGTCCTGATCAGATGAAGACAGACCTCACAATGTACGGAGAAGTTACAACTGCGACACCCTTCAGACATTTCCAGCAGGCAGATGACTTTCAGTGGGCCAGGTTTGCAGATCTGACGTGCGAGGCAAGTCTTCTGGACAATCAGGAGTGTCCAGTTTACCTTCACGATACTTTAGATGGTAAGTGGTGTCTGTGGGACAGTTGTTTGGACTGCTACTGTTGGCTTTACCGCACCGAACCTGGGTCAATGTTAGTTTCACATTCTCACATTTTGTTCCCCATTGTGTTGGCCCCAGGTGGTGGCGGAGGGTTTTAATGAATGAACTTGTCACTGGTCCCATTCATTAAGAGGCCCTACAAGGTAGAAATTAACAGAAATGCTGTAACATTAGTGATAAATCAAAGTACTCGTGCTAACTGCTGTCGACATCGTGGGGGAACGCTAGGCATTGGGGAATGTTCCTTGAGCGACGGACGCTGGTACTTAGCTGTAGCTGTTGATGAGTTTGTTTCGGCGGTAAGTTAAGGTCAGGTTAGCTGGGTGGCCCTTCACAGGCCCTCGGCTTCGTCTCGTTGGTGTGATGGATACAGGGGCCTCGATGGCGGCTCTCCACGACTGACTGTTCCAGGGTTTACTCCTTGGTGACCCCACGACTGACTACATCACTGACTGACCCTGCCAGGGTCCGCTCCCTGGCCTCGAATGACTGCTCTACACGACTGACCCCTACGTGACTCACATGACACGACTCTCACGACACAACTCGCTAACTTCGCGTCCCGGGGCCTGGTGCTCCTGGCGAGCCCCCACCCGACCGCCGCTTCTGGGCCCCGGGTTGCAACTGTCAA
>NQII01013627.1:0-20873 GCA_002778355.1 Clitarchus hookeri
GAATTATTATCACAGACGATGCAACATTTCATGTCTTGGTTAGAGTTCATTGGCATTATGTGTGCACATGTAGTAACAGTCCAAACATAAGCGGGTGGTAGTCTATAATACTTAACCAGATTATTGATCCCCTTGGCACGCTAGAACTGTACTTGATACTCAAATTTAAATTCTTAGAGCAATACATCGTTATGAAACAATATAGTGCTCTACCTTATTGGAGTGTACAGTTATGCGTACCTAAACATGACATCACCAGGAAGACGGATTGGCATAGACCATCCAATATATTGGCATGTGGTTTCAACACGAATAACACCTCTGTGAAGTTATATCATTGCGGTATGTTCCGAAACCCAATTTAAGGACTTGATGACTTATAGATCTGTATTACGGGTGCGATTCCGGCTATAACGTCTGGCATGCTCCACATGGTAAGATATTGCTTATGGTCTGGACTTTCTCCTTGATGGCAAACGAAATCGTCTGAGTAAGTAAGATTTTCCACAATTTTGTTGTAATTATCTGCTAAAAGCATGTGGCTAGCTCTATCATTTTACACTATATATTTATCAAAACCCCAATTGGAATTCATGTATAAATAATTTTGCTATGTGTTTCCTCTATGTAGCCTCCTTTTAAATAATTAAAATTTATTTGGTTTTTATTGTATTCTGACATCCAAGATTTTAATTTAATATTTGTTTTCTTAGTCTGTTTCCCTAAGTATCTCAAAATTAAATTAAATACCCAAGTGTCGGCGAATATGTACTTATGAAAGCCAAACTGTTGCGTCTGACGTGTGTGGATATCCTGTATTTCTTCGGAAATAAAGGTTTATGAGGTTACTTTATTATGCGCGTCTTTCTATGTGGGTTCTCCTTAAAATTTTCCAAATCGTAGACGCCTACACAGAACTATACCAGTCAATAAACTCAAATTATCTGGTGATGATACCAACATTATAAAGTGTACATCAATGCGGAAAGATAAGTTGCAGAACGACAGCATTTGCAAATCTGAAACCAGTACTGTACTCAGAAAATATACGACAGATTTTAACAAAACTTTAATAGCTGACAGTGTCTAATGTAGCTATTGATAACTAAAATATAACCTCTTTATTCTAACGTTTTGATTGATAGGGCTACATCAAAATATGAGCTAATAAATTAGATCTTTGTAACTATTTAACACAATTCCAGCCAAATATATTATACATACATTGACACAGTAGGCCGTCTATATTAACGAAACTTTTAGTAAACCATATAATCATTTTCTCAAATATCGTGTTCTGTTCAATGTAATGATTTAGAAACCATTAAACAAATTTAAACCAATATTGACCTACATGCATAAAACTACAATAGAACATAAACCCACTGATGGAAAATGTTGCATCATGTGTTTTATGAAAGATGATATCTTATGTATAATAACGCTTTAGTAATGCATTCCACAAATATTAATTTAACAAATAACAAATAATTTCTTAGAAGGTTCGCAATAGAAGACACTACACTACATACATAAAGAATTATGGTCACGTAATTATTCTGAAAATCGTATACTGTCTATACTTTCAGCACAGCATTTACGTTTATTTCCAGAAATAATTATATTCAGTTGAGTAAAACAATATATACGGTAAATATTCACGAAATCATTAAAAATTGTAATATGATACTTATTTACGCTTCCAAACATTATATGATAAAGTGAGCATATACATGCTGAGTATAAAAGAATACCCCAACTTTGAACACCTATATTATCAAAACCAAACAACCTACAACCATGACTGGCCAATTAAATGAACCATGGAACCATGACGTTTGTTTACCATGCATTCATAAATGTTCAATGTGACCACTATGAGCAGCCCGAACGACATCTACGTGATAAACAAATTCGTTCTTCGCTCTTGTTAGCATGTCTGGTGCTACAGTTCGGATAGCGTTCGTAACGCTCGGTTTGAGGTGGTGAAAGGGAAGCAAGCTCGCATTCGACACGTCAATGTAAAGGGGACGCAGTGATGTTTCCTTTATGTGCCGAGAGATGACACTGGGAGCGTCTGTCGTTGCACTATGAGCGTGTGTTGTGTGTTTGTCCGCATTACGATAGCGACAGAACAACAGAATGTGTTCTGTTTTATTCAGTTTGCTAAATGTTAATCGGTAACGACTGTTCAACGTGAATTCTGTTGCAAATACGGACGTCGTTCTTCCGAAAGGTGGAGTACCGTAAATTGGTTTCGTGTTTTCCGTGACACAGGGTGCCTTTGCAAAGTCAAAAGTTCCGGGCAGTCGCGTGTGTTCGAAGAGAATGTGCAACGTATTCAACAAGCGTTCGTACGCTGTCCGAGAAAATCAATTCAGCAAGTTAGTCGGGAAATGCAAATCCCTCAATCGACGGCATGGACAGTGTTGCGAAAGCACTTGCTGTGCAAACCATAAGGGTTACAGTTTGTACAGGCTCTTACCGAAAGCGATAAAGAACTGAAACGTGATTTCTGCGCGTNCAAACCATAAGGGTTACAGTTTGTACAGGCTCTTACCGAAAGCGATAAAGAACTGAAACGTGATTTCTGCGCGTTCGTTCTTGCCCAGAACGAGGTTGACGATGCCTTCATCTCTAAGCTGATTCTTAGACGTTCCATACAAATGGTAAGGTGAACCGACACAACGTACGGATATGGGGTCAGGAACCTCTTCATGAAACCACCGAACACGAGAGCGCTTCCCCAAATGTGGGCATGTTTTGCGCTGCATCCAGAGACACTGTTTTCGGCCCTTTCTATTTTTACGAGCCAGAGTGGTTGTTTCCTCAGTTAGAAGAGGCGGTGGGAGGCTTAATTTTCCAGCAGGATGGTGCGCCACCCTATTGGCACCTAGCTGTTTGCGGATACCTGAACGAGACGTTGCTGCAATGCTGGATTGGTCGAGCAGCAGCTGGTGACCAGGCTCTTCATCACTGGCCCCCAAGAAGCCCGGATTTTACCCCGTGCGTTTTTTTTATGGGGGTACATAAAGACTGCTTCAAATATAATTTTAATGAGACAAATTCATCAGTATATCGCGTAATAGAATTTATTGCGCAAAAAATTATATCCCTGCTTAACTGCCAAGGATGTTATCACTTTATGTATTTTGGTATATTTTAANTATTGCGCAAAAAATTATATCCCTGCTTAACTGCCAAGGATGTTATCACTTTATGTATTTTGGTATATTTTAATGGTTATATGATTACTATTATTTTGGTAATATTTAAAAAATTTTGTTTAAATATTTTATTAGAATTTTAAAAATTTTATATTTTAATAGTAAATCCATATTAAATATGGATTGACGATAAATATGTTATTATCAAATTTTAAGTTAATTATAAATTATCTACGATCACATGGAAGCACAAGTAGAGGAGAAATGGCGAATTTGGCGCAAGGGACTGAAGGTTCGGAGCGTCGGAGCTGTTCATATTCTGTCATTTCAGTCTCCCGGCGGCCATCTAGCCCGCTATCTTGGATACATATGACCTTTACCGTCGACCTCAAAAATAAACAAAAATACAATAAATTTATTAACAAATTGCACTTAGAAAATATTTTCAAATTATTTAAAATTATAAAAAATATATTTTATAATTTAATTAAAAAAAAACTTAAATTTCCGGATATTTCCCACACCGCCCTCCACGAATACTCATTCCACCATCTTAGTAGGTGCAGTCCACCATCTTGGTAGGCATCACAACCAACGTCCGACATTTTGGTCAGGGCAGTCTACAATCTTGGTAGGTGCTGTCCGCCATCTTGGTAGGTGTCTCAGCCACCATCCCCCATATTGGAAGGTGCAGCCATCCGCCATCTTTCTCGGTGCAGTCCCCCATATGGTTTTTTTTTTTTTTTTTTTCGTTTTTCAATTGTATATACATACTGGAGTTCGTCTCTCACCTTTGTTCAACCGCCATATTGGTTATTTCGTTTGTCTTTTGTTTTAGTTTGCTGGTGCTGTCCCCAGCACCGCACCCAGAAGATGACTGACCTCCTCTACTCACCCCTTCCTATATATTTAATTGACCAATTGCCCCACCCCTGATTCTCGTTGGCTAATTGCCCAAGCCCTTTCATTATATTTAATTGCTCCAGCAATATTTCTCATAGGCTAATTACTCGAGTGTTTTCCAAAACCTTCGTTCCGACCAATCAGCGGCCTGCTTTAATAAAGAGGGTTACATAATTTTTCCCCTTAAAAACTTTTTATAAGACGCACATCGAGCCCCCTTGGGAAAGCAGTCATTTTACTCGCGGTCGTTCCTATTTCGCTATTTCAAGAGGAAAGACAAGTAACCATTTCGAAACTTGCAGTGTTTCAAACCGGTGTTAAATTTATGATAACCTTATTGTCCAGTGAAGACGAAATTAACAGCAACAGAAAGGCAGAAGAAAAATGAGATAATATTCTTCACCTTATCCGCACCATATTAGCACGAGGAGCAACTTCGTCAATGCCGTCTTCTAACACGAACCCGCAACCATCGCGCAACCCGCTCCACGATGTTGGATATGGAGTTGTTTGAAAATCCACTAGCCCTACACACCATTCCCTCTCCATTTCTAATGGAGGATAAATACTGGCCCACAGCACGGACGTTTTACCACTCCGAATGATAGACACCGACATAATGATTGGATCGGTATGGCTCAAACGCATTTTTTATTCCCTGCGAATTTTATTGATTTCTTTCTCTTTATAACTGGAAATTTCGATTGCATAAAAATCGCAGACACAAGTTTCACATGTAAGGCATCTGTTCCGTTTCATAATTGTAAATTATTTTGGTATATTTCGAATCCTCGCGCAATACGCACAGGGGACGAAAATCCCCAAAACTATCTTAATATTCTGCGTGTTTCCTTTTTTTTTATCTACGCCACCCAGTGCGTACCGGGCACGGCTGTCGTGTCCAGATTATTTATTGCACATTCGTGTCCCTTAGGTTGAGGGGGCAAAGCATCTCTCATATACACTAAACGAAAATAAGGTATTTTCCATTTGCGCCCAAACAGTTCCAAATCCGCGTTCGTCAGAGGGCATCTAGGCAGATTCACTTTAATTTCCTTCTTCGAATTTTTCATATTTTCTCCCCCCAGCAATTGATTCTCATCTTCCCCGATACGGGTGACGAAAGTAGAGTACTTGGCCTTTTTTTCCCCCCAGGGCGAATGCTTCCAATATTCTGTAATGGCGTTGGGTTTCTTCTACCGGTTTTGGATCGTTCGAAGCTCTCTTCACGGCGCTTAACTCGTGACTGCCCCGACGATACCGGCCAGAACACCAATTGCAGGTATCAGTGCGGACAGGAACCCTCATACCTTGTCCTTCCCTTTCCAATTGGTCCTTCGAGGGTGCTGCGATAGCCTTTTGCTTGCACATAGACCCATACCTAGTTTAACCTTGGCTTTCATGATGTTGTATATGCCCCAGGCGGCTACTTTTTCTCCCCAGCGGCTGCCGATTTTCTTATTTCGTCGGCCTTCTATGCAAGAACCTTGTCTGCCTGGTGTCTTACTTGCAGATACTTGCACTGGAAATAGGCGATGTCGTGCTGCTTGCATGCTTCGTCCAAGGCATTTATGCCCATCTCGATGTGTGACAGTCTTTCAGCTAGTCTTGTTCCCGGCCCGCAGAACCTACA
This sequence comes from Clitarchus hookeri, assembly GCA_002778355.1. NCBI lineage: Eukaryota > Metazoa > Arthropoda > Insecta > Phasmatodea > Phasmatidae > Clitarchus > Clitarchus hookeri. The sequence goes on from NQII01013627.1 coordinate 5,704, forward strand.
GGGGATGGACAAAATAATATTAACACATGACATATACCAAATATTTATTTATTAATAAGGTGTTGGGCCACCATTTGCTTTTAGAACAGCTGAAATTCTTCGCGGAATATATTCGTAGAGTGTCTGAATAGTTTCAAACGGAATGTTGTCCCATTCTTCTACCTAAACATCCGCCAATTGCTTCGATGATATTGGAGATGGAAATCTGCTCCTCACTCTCTGCTCTAAATCTCCCCATTACGGTTCAGTTATGTTAAGGTCTGGTGATTGTTTGATGATATTCTGATGCTCCTCAAACCAAGACTGAACATTTTTGGCTGTGTGTACGGGCGCATTATCATCCTTGAATATAGCAGTGTTTGGCAGCAATATGCTAGTCGTAGTAAGAACTTCATCATTGAGGAAGTCGAGATATTCATTCGCAGTAATCCGGCCAGTGATGTGAATGAGAGGACCAGCTGAATACCACGATATATCCACCCAAATCATAACGGAACCTCCCCCATGCTTGACTGTAGGAAGCAGGCAGTCCAGATCGTATGCTTATTTGGTTCTCCATACATAAACCCGGCCGTTTGTAGGAAAAAATGTGAACAATGATTCATCGGACCATACCACCTTCTTCCAATCATAAAGTGTCCAGGTTTTATGATCGTGGCACCACTTCTTTCGCAGCTTAGCATTGGCTTCCGTTATAAAGAGTTTCGCAATTGGAGCCCGTCCATAAATGTTAGCTTCGTGGAGCTCCCGCCATACTGTTTTGTCGAAAAAGTATTACTCAAGTGAGTGTTGAGTTCTGCTGTCACTTTTGCCGCGGTAGTTTTATGTTGTCTGACCACAATTCTTTTTTAAGTTTGTCGGTCTCTGTCAGTTAACTTTGGGTTTCGCAGAGTATTCCTCTTCCCCGATGATGTTTTACCATGTTTTGTGTATGCTTTCTTTACCGTGGATACTGTCGCTTGTGAAACGTTAAACAATTCATCTGTTTTCGTCACAGACGCTCCCGATAACCGAGCACCAACGATTTGCCCTCTTTCGAAGCCTGAGAGATCACACATTTCACCGATCACTTGTTTTAACCGTCTCATAACAAAGCGTATAATACACTGAAATATAACCTACATTACTTGGTACTTTAACTGTGCAATACATACGCCTCGCATTATCTACACGGAAGCAGTGTTGCCAGCATGCAACAAAATGTACTTTATTGCATGGTGTTCATATTATTTGGTCCATCCCCTGTATATCCTCAAATACAAAGTTCGAAAGAGAGATTATTGATGAGTGAATCGATGATACCATTGCCGGATTTCACAGTCATGGTGCATTGAATTAAACTGAGCGAGTGAACTATACATATTTCTCTTTTGTACAGTTTTGTTTTAGTATAATCGAAGTAATCGTGCAGCAAATTAGTCTCTTCGTGCGTATCAACGGGGAAGATGCCGAAACCGAGCACGAATCACGTCATGGTGCCCCGTGGCCTAATAGCGCGCGAGACCTGATTTGTGGGCCGTCTGGTGTGAGAAAACATGCGTCCTACTGAGCCTGCTGGAAGAACAGAACGGCCTTCGGTTCGAGAATATGTAAAATTATTGAAAAGCGTTTCAGCAAACAAATACCAGCGATTGGCACGAGTACTGCTGGCCGCTATGATATGGCTTATTTCCCCTGCAGCAAAAACGAGAAAGTGGTGCCTCAAACGAAGCTCTTCCAAAATCGATATTTGTGTTCTATAACATTGGGTGCAAAAAAAAAAATATTCAAGAAGAATTGAGCATGTGACAGCACGCGAACGTAGATTGTGTGCACCTCAGTCAAACTTATTTCCGTGTACCCAAACCACTGCTTCGCATTAATGTGAATTTCCTCGTTTTGTTCTGCATGGACGACACTAATATACGCCACTTTTACGACGATCACGTGAATACAGACATTACATTTCCAGAATTCAAAGATATGTGTTCTTTGTGCTGGAAAGACAAATTCGATATATTGGTAATCGTAAAGGACTGCTCGCTACATAAATGCAGGTACAGGCATGGTTTCGATCAGTTTATCCTACGAACGCAACCATGAGTCATGGAGGTATTTTGAAATTTGGCGGCATCTATCGTCACGATGACCTTGAACGTGGGAAAAATCGCTTCACCGCTGCACGCAGAGAAGAAGTGTCCCTTATCGGTCGAAAATTGGAAAGTGTGAAAAATTAAGTGGTTGAAGATGTGGTGGTGGTCGATAAATGCATAGCGACCGTGGAGATGAGGATAATCGACCTCATCAATGCACCAAACATGCGGAGATGAGAAGAACTTAAGGACCTACAAAAAGTATTAATGTCCAAACTGGCAGCGAAAAATGATGTTACGGGGCATAGCAAGAATATTCTGGATACGTGTGTCGGACTGCTTGAAAATATCGAAAAAGCAATTTCAGAAAATCGCGAATGTTTTCCTACAAAAGGCATCGTCGATTTATATACATGTACGAAACGCCTTTTCAACACAATGAACGATGGGTAACCTAACAAAATTGGTGAGCGAGCTTCAGCGAGCGATCAAGGCGGAACGAACCAAATCAGATTCTTACTCGCGAAAAATAACAAAATGACCATCGAGAATCGAAGGGAGGAGACTCTAAAACGTATTACCTTCCAGCTAGACGAAATTAATAAAAAAAAAAAAAACGAGTGAAGAACTTGATGCCGACGTTGAAATCAAATGTGAAATCAAGGTGGAAGAATTGACCCCGACGCGTAAAAGGAAAAGAAGCCCAGAATGGCCCGAATAGGAAGGTGGCATCACTAGCGACGAAGATGATTTAACCGTGATCGATTTGCTGCGTGCGCGAGAACGGAAACGAACACGAGAGCACGGGCCCGGTGTGGGCACTCTTCTATCTCATTACATCGCTACCTACTCTGACCGTACTGCCGACAAGACTTATGGTTTGCAGAAAAGTGGTGGAAAATGATACCTTGGTAATAAGGAAGTTTTATTTTCCCCAGTGATGTGCTGTAGATCGGCAAGCGAAAGGCCAAAATCACGCAGGGATTGAGCGAACTTTTCTATCGTAGGCGGCCTGGACACTACACCCAATCGGATTTGCGCAAGTACCGCCTTTAGTTAAAGCAAAGTCATGCATATTACGCCGAGAATAACCCTGCAACACATCGATTTAAAGACACGGCGCACGAAAACTTCCTCATTATAGCCGGACTCCTCCCTAGGGTACGTTAAAATGGTGGTTCGAGTTTGACTCAGAAATTGGAGAGCGGAGAATAAATCAACTGTCAGTATTGAGTTGATCCGAATGAGTTAGTAGATAGACTGAGACTTCCAATTTCTTCGCAGGCAGCAGGAAACAGTTCGCAAACGAACGAAATCATTTCCATCATCGAAGAACTTGCGGAGGCAGGCTACATTTCGAAATGAGAATGTATGCAGTTGCTGATGAGCTGCACAAATACGCTAGGATAAATTACCCACACAGAAAATATGTCATGAAAGGGCTGGACGATAATTTGCAATCTGACCTGATTGAAATGCAAGACATTGCTCGTGTGAATAAAGGTCAACGCTACATTTTGACCATAATCGATACTTTTTCCAAGTATACTTGGGCCAGGCCGCTCCAGACGAAGAATGCGAGTGATGTTACGAACGCTGTGGCGATTGTGTTGCGTGATAAACGCATACCGAAAAATCTCCAAACCGACGATGGTAAAGAATGTTTTAATACAACTTTTTGTGCACTAATGAAAAAGTATGGCATAAATCAATATTTTACAAACACTGGGCTCAAGGCAAACATCGTCGAGAGTTTTCACCGGATGCTCAAAGCTAAAATTTGGAGACATTTCACGGCGAACGAAAACTACAAGTGGTTGGATATACTCCCAAAACTCGTTCGCGAGTACAATTATACCGTTCATTTTACCAATCGCACGATGCCCGAAGATGTGACAAACTACTCCTTGGTTCGGACCGTCTATGCTGTTCTGAAGAGGAGGGTACCCATGCAAGCCTGAAGCCAAGGTGGGTGACTTGGCGGGGCTTTAAAAATATGGGAATATTCCACAAATGCTTTCGTCAGAACTGGCCTGCAGAGTTGTACAACGTGGTTCGTATACGACACTCGCACCCAGCATGTATTACCTCGATTACCTACGTGTCGAACCCATTATTGGCGGATATTATACCGAAGAGATCTGGCCTACGCAGTTTCCAGACGTGTATTTGTTGGAGAAGGCGCTGAAACGACATTATGGTAGTGTTTACGTGCAGTGTCTGGGACACTCCCAACGTGATGACTCCTGGATCGCGGAGGAAAATATTTTGGCATAAAAACCATGCCAAAATTAAATTTAACATAAACATATAATATTTAATATAATAAATCGACACATGTGTGCTGAGAAGCCCGTTCGTTCATTTATATCCCTGTTGGCCTCCTAATGCCTGCGGCCTCTTATGTATGCACGCAAGGGTGTGAGATTAATACTCTAAATGTTTAAAGTTGGAGTTAAACTATGAAGCATTCCATACATATATATTCTTAACTTGGTGTATTTTTTTGGGGTGTACTTACGAGAACATTAAAAAAAATTTAACCGTTTATTGTTTCACATTTGATGTGATCGACCTATTAAATATTTATTATATAATTTATATTTCGCATGCGAAATATTCCAAGTCGTGTTAACTAATGCGAAGCCGATTATGAATGGAATGTGCAGATACATTTGTACATAATATTTCCCTGGTGTGTTGACAATTTGTTTTTAAGAAATTACATTTTATAAGAAACAAATGTTTTAGGAATGTGTGTGACGAGTGTTTAATTTTTTATCCATCAGCATTTTCTTCCTTTTTTTCACGAATCTGTATGGTAGCGGGTATAATATTTTTCATCAGTATGTTCTGACTGTTTTTTTTATTAATCAGTAGGGTAACAGGTGTATTTTTCTCAAGTGTCGAACCTGGACTCTTCTGTAATTGTACCCTTGTGTGTATTCTCGAATAGGCTAAAGACAAAAGTATGTTTCTTTTTTGGTTCGGTTAATTAAAGTTTGTATGATAAAATAAATACACGTTCGTGAATTCCTTTCCAATGTATTAAAGTTTTAAATTATAAAAGAATATGCAATTGATTTCTGTTGGAATAATACATTTAGCATAGCAAGCGTGAAGCCAACTGATGCGACCTGCTCGCATCCTTTCCCACGCTCCAGGTGGCCCATGCGCCCGCCCGCTGCTTGTTCAGCAGGAAGAGCAAAGTACATCTTATGACCGGCTGCCATGTGGTGTATAAGGCACATGGTGCCAACCGTAATTACGGCCGTCTCTGCCGCTGCTACACGGAACCTTTAAAGATAATTTTCGAGGCCGCCTTCATTTTCAAAGTATTTTACCCCTTATTATTAATTTTTTTTTAATAATAACGTTCCTACATGTAAAGAAAATCATATGTGGTTTAAGTGATAACTAGAGTCTCATAAAATTTTTTAATTTTTTTCTTTAAATTATAACAAATCTAATATATTAATACTGTTTTTCTTAACCAACAGTGATTTTTTTATTTACATAAGCAGGACACAACTCGAGATAAAAAAAATTTTTTAACACATATATTTATGCAAAAACATCACAATTTTAAAATTATTCTCCATAATACAAGAAATAGGTTTTTTACACATGCTTCTTCTCTGAGACTCGGAGGGCATTAAACAAGTAATAATTTGTTTAAATGTACAATGGGTTCCTCGTAGTTTTTTAAATGTACCACGGGTTATCATAACTCCACACTCTTAGATAATCGGACTTGCACGGAGCACAGAAAAATCTTTGATTTTGCACTCGTGAAGTATTGTGACGTACGTCTCGACTAGCTTTCGAAATGACGGGCAGCGCAATGTTTGTGAAGGTCTATAAAGTTCGTTCCGATGGGGCACGCAATGCGAATCGCCGACTCTTGGCGCCTTCCAAACACATACACAGGATAACAGGGAATTATAGCAGAATCCCTCAATATCGGAATTTCCTCGTACGGAATATTTCCCTCGTCCCGCCTTAGTTCGTGAGTTTTGTAAATCTGTAGGCGATACGACTGTTGTGTGGTGCGGTCGTGTTGCTTCCGTGGACACGGTAAAAAAGTGTAAACTTTGATTTTTTAGTCTTTGTCACTGTATGAGATGGCAATCTGCTTGATGGTGTACAATTCCAATCAGTGAAAACCTTGGATGTTGCAAAACATTTCATACTGTTTTTGTTACATACAAAAATGTTGAGTTCCCATGCACACACCGAGTTTCACAAAATTTTTACAAAATTATTTAAAACTTCTTCGAGGTCCATTTACATCGTCCACCTGTGTTCTGGGTTAGCTTCCTCGCAGGGTATTGCTTGCCAGTAAATTTATTGAATGGGAGCATCTTCCACAGGTACAGTTTGCGAGTAGATAGTTTGCACGTGGACGTCGTCTTCTACAGGAAGGGCATATTTAAATGGGGAGGGCATCTTCTACAGGGAGGGCGTCTTCAACGGGGAAGTCGTCTTCCACAAGCGCAGATGTTGCGAGAGCTGCTCGGCAGGCCTTGCACCACTTTGTCCTGCTGCAGGTAGGATTGCAAATACTTCAATACCGTCCAATTTTAGTAAGGTGTGTATACAAGGATACATTTTTATGGCAGGTATAGTAACTCGTCCCATTTGTCCAAGGCGCTAAGCAAGCTCACCCTTCCAAATGCCAAAATGGCCGAAAGCATTTTATTGCCGCTCTGAAAACATGTTTACATTTATAAGAGGGAGACAAATTACTGATATCCCGAGGAAACTCAAGGTGCGTCTTATAAAAAGTTTTTAAGAGGGAAAAAAGTCCGTCCTCGCGATTAAAGTAGGCCGCCGATTGTTCGGAACGAATGTTTAGAAAACCACTTGAGTAATTAGCCAATGAGAACCAGGTGTGGGCCAATCGGTCAAACAAATGTATTGGAAAGGATAAGTGGAGGGGTCAGTCGTCTGCTGGGCACGATGTTGGGTACAGCATGAGCAACGTAAAACCAAAATGACAAACCTAAAAAACAAAGCTGGTGGTCGATAGAAGGTGAGAGACAAACTCCCATAATGTATAAACAAATAGCAAACGAAAAAACTAAAATGGCGGATGGTGGCTGTGATGCCTACCAAGTGGTGGACTGTACCTACCAAGATGGTGTAATCAGTAGGGATGGATGGGTTGTACGTGATCTCCGGAAATTTGAATTTTTTTTTTTATTATTTAAATACATTTCGTAATTATTTTTAAATATTTTTCAAATGTTTTTTACAGAGTTATTTTGATTATTTTAGATTTTGTAGAATTATTTGGATTTTTTATTTTTAGGGGTCAAAGAATTCAAGATCAAGGTCACCTGGATCCAAGAGCGGGCAAGATTGCCGCTGGGGGACCGGAGTGAGACAGCATGAACAGCTCCGATGATCCGAGCCCCAGCACTTTGCACTAAGTCGTCATTTCTCCTCTTCTCGCACATATCGATGATTTAAAATATCGTACTATTTTGAATACAATATATTCTGTTTAAATTATATTGAAAATACTAATTATTCTTTCTTATTCTGTGCGAATATTTTATAATGATATTAACAATATATAAATATAGAATTTACCTATATAACCAAGGATACTAAATTATTCTATATGGAAGTAAACTAATTTGACTAAGTTCTTATAATGTTAGGCTTTTGTAGGCCTTTACGTCTTGTTGACCGAGATAACATTAAAGATAAAACCAGAATTCACGCGATATAAGTGAGACGCATACAAAAACACTGGTGGAAAAAGGAAAATTAACAACCTTTATAATTATTCTATGAAAACACCATTCATGTGAGACCATTGCGTCCAATGGTCGCACATGAATTGAGGTTTTATTGAATAAATTTATAGGTTCTATACGGTATATGTTAATGATCAGACTTATGAGCTCAGGTTACAGAGTGTCTTGAACCACAATGTCAGTATCTTGTGTAGCCGCCTTTAGCGACGATGCATTCCTGCAGTCATGCATAAAGACGATCATGAAGGTGTCGGATGTCATTTTAAGTAACAGTGTTCCATGCTAATTCCACCTGTTGTTGCAATTGGTGGAGGTTTGTTGCCGGTATTGCAGACTGCACAAAACGCTGTCCTATAATATCCCACACATGGATAATGGAGGACAGGTTGGATGACAAAGCTGACCAGAAGAGTTGACGAACATCTTCGAGAGCGCATTGGGTAACACGAGACGTGTGTGCAGGTGCATTGTCCTGCTGGAAGAGGAAATATACTTGGAATTGTAGGAACGGCAACAAAACCCATCCACTGTTCAGTGTGACCCCAATAAACACCAGAGTGGTATGGTCGTTGTAGGCTACTTCCCTCCAGACCATGATGCCAGGAGTTGGTCCAGTATGTCGCTTCCGTATACACTGTGGTTTTTGCTGCTCTCCTTGTCGACGCCGCATTTGCAAACGACCGTCACTGGCATCAAGACAGATTCTGCTCTCATCAATCAGCACAACTCCATGCCATTCATCCCTCCAGTTGCGTCGTTCGTGACACTATCCCAGGTGGTCTGAGCGACGATGAGGAGTTAGGGGAAGCCTGACGAGGTGCACTCTAGATCGTAGCCCAGCGTCCAGCAAACTGTTGGTGATGGTCCTAGCTGGCATCCTGTGTTCAACAGTGGCCCTAATCTGTGCGGCGGTCGCCGTGCGATCAGCAATGTCTTCTCGTCTGATGCAGCAGTCCAGGCGGGAATCCGTATGCAGCTGCCGTTCGGAACCAGGTTGACGAGCATGTGCACCATTGTTCGACCACCAGCTCTACTAAAAATGCACAGAAGCAGACACACATTTCACGTCCTATGTGTTGGGCAATTTCGGAAAAGCCATTCAGCCTCCCTCAGGCTCACAATAAGACCTCTTTCAAAGTCCGTTAACTGCACGAATTGTGGTTCTCTATGCCATCGCGGCATGTTTACAATCCTTACAACACACAGGCCGATGCTTGAAACAACTCTTTTACCGAGTCAACGACAGTTGTAATGGACTCAGCGGTGTTATGCCTTGTATGTGGTTCCTACTCTGTCCACAGAACAGCAGTGTTAATCATTGCATGTACTGCCCTCTGCCAGTGCTCTATTTATATATGCTGTGTCTACATCTCCGCTTTAGTGGTTTTCATTTATAATTTTCCACCAGTGTACATGTGAGCCGTATGCGGAACTCGAACTTAGAACACCTCGTATCGTAAGATGCAATGCAACCAAATGCATTACCAAGGTGGGATTAGAAGTATCAACTTCGGTTGAAATGAGCATTTTTGATATTTGTTATAGATACAGCATATAAACTTTGGTTGAAATTTTTTGGACATATTGCACCCAAATCTCAAATATTTACACATCTGTTATGTTGAAAAGATGTGACTACCACCTAAAGTAAAAAATTTTTATATACTACAAAAGTATAACTTATATCTTAAAGCTAGTCAGAATCAGTTGATTGTTACCCGATATATTACATAAAAACATTATTCTTTCATGTGGCCCAGTTTTACAAAATAGTAGATAAAAGTGGTTCTGTATAGACAATTTTTATGTGTGTGTTAGATACTAATAGCATATGAAGTTAAAATAAATTTTGTAATGGTTTTGCATTTATAATATACTAAGATTTAACGTTTATACGACTGTCATTTGTAAAATAAGTTTCTGTTTATACCCTCTCAGAATCCATCAGTTTGCATGGCCTGCCTTAGTATTACTAACGTGCTAAAAGTTTGTAGCAATAGGTTAATTGCTTCCCGAGACATGACATAATATTTTTTCATATGTCACTCTCTTACCAAATGCGTACAAAAAATGCCTGTGTGGACACATTTGAAAGATGTTATACATGCTGCTAGCTAAAACTTTGAATAGAAATTGGTTACAAGGTTTCATTTACATAACAAGCTCAGCTAAAATGTATATATTATAGNAGCTAAAACTTTGAATAGAAATTGGTTACAAGGTTTCATTTACATAACAAGCTCAGCTAAAATGTATATATTATAGCCGTTTTGACAAAAGAGATGTGTCGACATATTAATGTACAAACTAACATGGCCTGCCATGAAGACATATTTGATTTTTGTAATAGATACTGCACGAATACAAAGCTAATTACAAACTGGCTACATGTTTTCGTAGATACGAGGGTTATTCGGAAAGTAAGGTCCGATTTCTTATAAAACATAAACCATTACAGATTTAATAAAAAAAATTAGTTTTTTATTTAATTCCTTACATGTTTCTCTATTTTTCTATATAGTTTCCATATTTGTTCAAACGTTTGTATGCCTAAGTCATAGGCGTCTGCCGCCTGTGAGGATAACCAGTCTGTAACTGCTTCTTTCACCTCGTCATCTGTGGCGAAGCGCTTGCCTACCTACAGGCGTTTGCCTTTAGGTAGCGGAACAAGAGAAAATCGCTCGGCGCCAAGTCTGGACTGCACGGTGGGTGGTCAATCTTGTTCCCATCCAAAATATCTGATCAGATTTTGGGTGTGAATGGCATAATGGGGCCTGGCATTGTCATGCAACAACAAAACTCCAGACGCCAGAAGGCCACGTCACTTATTTCGTATTGCAAGTCGAATTTAAGTCAGGGTAGCGCAGTAAGCGGCTGCATTGATTGTTGTTTCTTGCTGTATAAACTAAACTAACAAGACTCCATGTCTATCCCAAAACCCGGTTGCCATAACCTTGCGTGTTGAGATTGTCCGCTTGGCCTTGACTTTGACAGGTGATGTCGGGTGACGCCATTCCATTGTCCGACGTTTAGACTCTGGGGTCATGTGAGAAACCCACGTCTCGTCCCCTGTGACAATCTTCTCTAAAAATTGATCACCTTCCTTATGATATCGGTCCAAAAAATCAAGAGCACAAGCCATTTTTTCATTTGGTGTTCCTCAGTAGGCAGCCTGGGAACCCAACGTGCGCACAGTTTGTGAAATTGCAAATTTTCAGCGACAATTTTGTGCAAAGTTGTTCTACCCACGTTCGGTAATTCCAATGCTAAGGTTGAAATTGTGAATCGCCGGTCTTCACAAATCTTTTCGTCCACGGCTTTGACCAAATCTTCTGTGGTCACTGATGGTCGCCCTGATCGCGGTTCATTATGGATATTTTCCCGTCAGTCCCTGAAAGCTCTCACCCACCCTCGCCATTTGCTGTCACTCATCGCATTGGGGCCATACAATTGACTTATCTGTCAATTAACTTTCGCTGCTGGAACGTTCCTTGCGGTCAAAAACCGAATCACTGGCCGTATTTCACAGTCGACGGGCTGATCAATTGGTTTAAACATTTTGAACTGACACTGTAAACAGCGCACTGCAACAATACCAATGCAAATGGCATCGTTTGACGAGCAAGGTATGCCGGAAGTCAGTGACAATGCGCGTTACAATGTTCGTGCGACATGCAGTTAGCTACGGCGATTCGGACCTTACTTTCCGAATAACCCTCGTATATTATACTAAGCTTAAAAAGTTTATATGTCAGCTTACATTTTATAGGTGGCGTGAAAGATCACAAAATCATTTTTAAAAAAGTTTGCACCCTGTTGAGACGGAGCGTATTGCTAGGGCAAACTGTAACAAGTAAGGACTCGGCCAAGAAACCATCCCGGCATTCACCTGGATTGATTTTTAAAATATAAATTCTGCCAAACAAGTCAAGAATCGAACCCGGATCCCCCTGAATATGGATCGCCCTGGTGTTGACATGTGTGTGCAAATCAAAGTGTTTATTATACTCTGAATTAAAGTTGGCGTGTGTGAGAAATTACCCATGCTGTTAGAGCGACAAGCTAACCCCGCGGCCTCACCTAAGCACTACAGCGGCCAGTGTGCTGGGGCAAAGTTCAATTTAACACCTGGTTCATCGCGGCTAGACGTGTGCGCGAGCTGTGTTTACGACTTCACTCGTTTACTTCTGTAATAGGACTCGCTTCTATTCCTTAAAGTATGCTTCTGCGTTAATAGTTTTTTAACGCGTCTATCAGTCTCGCCTACAATTGGGATATTTCGGGCCATGTGTGTGTGTGTGTTAGACATATGAACAAGTGGGAAATATATAATCATTTCTTATTTCTTAGTTTCACAACATTACAAAGAACCTTTGTATTCACCGGAATTAATAAAAGAATAAACATTTCATAATTTATATTGAAAAAACTTAGGAGTTGTTCGAACTTGCATTTATTTACATAAAATTGTACATAGAATTAATTTTCTTCATTCGATAGGGATTAACATAACTATAAAATCGCACGGCATGCGTAATACACTGGCTGTAATATGCTCTAATATTTTCGCACTTGTGAAGTTTTTCCCTATATATCTCGGCGAGGTTGAGTGGTAAATTAATGCTGTATTCGCGTGCCCGAGCTGGAATACATATTGTCGCACCAATCAGTATGGTGGACTAGCATCTCGGGAATGAAAATGTGTTTCAGTTGCCGTAATTCATAAAAAGTGAATACTATTGACACCTGCTGGAGTAGAGGAAACACATTTACATACACATCTTCGCATGTCACTTTTCATTAGGCTAAAGTCACGTAGCAGTGATATTTTACTATGGTGGGGTTGGCAAGGGTGTTTTACCGCGGATCAGATGTATCTCTTAATAAAGCGAGCGCGTGCGAATGTATGAAAATACAGTAGTTTTGTTTGCCAAATGTAACGGTTTTGAATGATTTGCTACTTGTGATTGGTTTATCTAAACGTCATCTTCTCTTCACGATTTATAATTTTTTTCACGCAAAACTAACTATATTTACATTATTTGTGCGTATAAAGGGTTTTATATCCAGGCACTGGGAGCTAGAAATATCGCTGCACGTGGAATCACTATATGGATATTTTTTTCCTCTGCCCAAATTTTCTAACGTAATGATTTAAAACTTTGGAGGAAATGTTTGTTTTAACGACAAGTTTATATGTCTTGGGGAGGGGGAATGCGCGGGATCATTTACAGTGTATATCGCATAACGCGAGGTTAGCGAAGAGGTTTTAACTTGGATTTTGGGATTTTCGAGCCATAATTACTTTATAGAAAGCTGCATATTGCGCCCATAAATGACACATTTTTTTCCCCTACATGTTTTTAAAACAAATGTTTTGTTGAGTGTGGCAAGCATGTTGTTTAGAGGAGAAGGGGTACTCGGTTATTGATGTTTCTTTGATATTATCACCTAAATACACTCTTTGTATGCTTCTTTCACGTGCCGTATTTTTTCTTTACGAGGTTTTACAGTATGTTAGGTATTGTGCCTTTCGATTCGAATACTTTCCTTTCGTTGAATGGGGCGGTTTTGCAATGCTGCGTTCGAGCCATACATTGAATTTTATTAGTTGCGTCTTTATGTGAATTGCCAACAGCGACGTTAACCCCCCTTTGGTCTAAAAATATGGAAATTTCCTTCGAATATCCGCTCTCGTTGCGGAAGCATAGGTCTTTAGACTGTGATAAAATGCAGTTTGGGATTCCAAGACACCATTGTCATTAAGCAACCCCGACCTTGCCACTATTCTGGGGCGTGAAAGTCGCTGTCACGATGGTAGATGCTCATCCTGCTACGCAGGTTATTGCATGCCACTGCAAGTTATCGAGCCTTTCGAATTCCATGCCAAAGTTTTCACACATATATGCCACTCGATCTGAATTATTTGAAAATCCGTACTTTTCGTGTCTTGGAACACATTCGGTTAATGCAAACGAAGTGTTACAATAGCGTCACGGGTACTGAGGCGGCGCCTTTGCAAATAAGATTGGTGTTAAATATACCAATGAAAAAAAAAAGTCGTTCTAGTATCGTTTTTAATGAGGTAACGCATTCCTTGAGAGACTAGTTGGCCCGAACCAATACTCCATCTTTGAGCAGATGTTTAATTTTGTGGGAAAATATATGCTTATTATGTGCACACTCGATCATATCCTGCGATCTGACGTTATTAAATATTTGAACCAGCCAGTCAGAATGCTAAAAGACGTGGGTTGAGAAAGCGACCTGTCACCTCCGGCATCAGATGAAAACTGTGCCGAGTGTCGACATTGTTCTCATTATATTCTTTCTCCACACCAGCACGCTCAAGCGGGTAATGCTGTATATAAGAAAGGCAGTGGTAATGGATTAAGTGAGGGTGAATATTTGTTCGGACTAAAGTAGTTAGGTAAGGGGGAACAGAATAAATACTCAATCTATATGGTATTTTAGTTAACATTATAATAAAAAATTTTTTCTTAGGTTTAGATTAAAATCATTAACACAAAAAAATTAACATTTGAATAAATTATGGATGTACGTATACCACTCATTTGAAAAAGAATTTCTTAAATAAGTTGAAATATAACAAATTTTCCTATATCTGTGAAACAGATGAGACTGCCGACAGCTCACTTCGAGTTAAAATGTTTCAGATTTTCCTATGTCTACGAAACAAATGTGAGTTCCGACAGCTCGCCTAGTGGCGAAATCGAGAAATTAATGCCGCATTTGTGTTGAAAATAAAATCCAATAGCGATGGCGCTGACAGAACCACCTATACTTAAGAAACATATACATATATGGCTGCCACCTGGTGGCTAAATCTGTAGCTCTCCTTGTGACGAAATTGAGATCATAGCGCCACCTAAGTTTGAAAACATAAACAAATGACAAACAAAATATATAAAGATGACTGCATACGACGGAGTGAGTTTTGATGAGGGATTTGGGAGGGAAATGTTAAGACATTGTGATTTACTGGAGGGAGGTCAGTAGTCTGCTAGACATGATGCTGGGGGACCTCCGGAAATAATAATGTTTTAATAATTTTTTTAATACAATGTTTTTTATAAATTTATAAAACAATTTTTAAATATTTGTTTTTAAATTTGTGATGATATTTTTAAAAATGTTAAATAATTCATTTTTTAAATATTTTTATACCTATTTTTAATAATATTTTTTAATATTTTATCAATTTTCAAAAATGACTATTTTTAATACATTTTTTTTAATTTTTATAATTATTTTAAAAAAATTATTATTTTTGGGGTTTTCAAGGTCAATGTCAGAAGGCCAAGGTCAA
>NQII01013628.1:2354-19625 GCA_002778355.1 Clitarchus hookeri
TGGTTTCCTATGAGGTGACACTGTATAGTTAATGATAACATAAATACCTATATCTCTACTGAGCCACTTTGAATTTCAGTGTGTGTATGACAGAATATAAACTCATTTAATTTTTAAAATACAGTATTAATCATTACATGAAACACCACATGGAACTACTTTTCTTAGCTTGCTGCCAATACTGCTGTTAAGTTCTTCGGTCATGTTGAAGCAATGGTTGATCCACTATAATAAAAAAATACCACCCTAGAGAAGTAAAAGTAATCTTAATCTTTATAAAGTAACATGTATTAATGACGCTGCCTAGCAAGCCTATAGCCACAAAGTTTAAATGGGGAATCAATGGTAAAGAAATTCCTTCTCTGTGCATCAACTTTTAAAGATAACTGTTTAAAAAAATTTTTTGAATGCATCTTTTATAGTAAATACTGCAATATTAAAAAAAATAAAAAATATTCAGCTATAATTTTTTGTAAATTTAAATTTTGATATTAAATTTTAGAAAAAACAATATTCAACATAAAAATTGGCATCATTTCTTAGCGTGCCAGTATTCCTTCAGAAATTTCGCCTAGAATACATTTTTTTCTAAACGGTTATTTTAAAAAAATCGTGCAGAGAAGGATTTTCTTTAACATTGATTCCCCATTAAAACCCTGTGACTTAAAGCTTGGTAGGCAATGCCCATAATCCGCAATATTTATTAGATTGTTCATACAGTTTCTTCAACTTTTAACCCTTCATATAAAATGTAATTTGCGAAAGACACTGATTTTCAGTCTCAGTTGTGCCAAAATTGTAGATGTGTAGAACCAACATTGTTTATAGTATGCAGGACAAAGAAGAATTTTTTTTACAGGAATTCGGTGACCCACATACCCTATTGCAAAATCACGAGGGATACTTTTACAAGATGGTACAAGAGGAGTCTGAATCTGAAAACTCAAGATTACCAAGACAGTATTCTACAGTTGATGACATATGAGCACTTCATGGTTTTAGGTCTAATTATACTCTTTGACTGCATCATTCAACTTTTGTCAACCTCCATTAGTATCAACTACTTGCATCATGCAACCTAAGTCAATCTAAGAATTTTTCCTAAACTGCAATATTTATTGAACCCGTGCATTTTGTTCANTTGAACCCATGCATTTTGTTTAAATAATTATACTTTGTGTGTCAATAGTTGTTAGTATGATTGCATAAATGACATGTATATCTTATACCCGTAATTTCAGAATAAATGAAGTAATTTTTGAACAATAGGTCAAAATTTGAATTTTTAACACTATAATTGTATTCCTGTACATGCACACATGTAAACAGATGTGTAGAGTATGATAATCAGTGTTTTATACGTATGTCTCCCACTTTGACTTGTCAGATTATGAACTTGGAAATGATGCCAAAAATTATATATGGTTACTAGTAAGTGACCCTTTGGTTAACGACTCCATTTAGCCTCTATAGGTGCAATAACATTATAGGTATCAATACTTGTGCAAATAGTTAACAGTAGATTTTAATGCTTACTATCAATGAAGAAAGTGAGTGCGTATGCTTCTGTTCTATTATCCAATTTGCTGCTTGTGTCAATAAGTTATTTATTGTTAGAAATAAAATGTGATAATTGCAGTGTGGCTGTAAAAACTGAATTATTTAAATACTGCAATATGAAGTATTCTAGCTGTTGCTTCTTTATTTCTTTTAACTTTATCAGTCTGACTTTTAACCATACCAAAAATAATACCTTCAAATACAAACATTGAAATAAAAGGTGAGATGGAGGTGTACTTTTTCATGTTCTGAATGAAGCATCAAAGACTTCTTTTGAACATATCTAAATTTTAGCTCATGAAGTGATGCATTTTTATTTGTTTACAAAAACAGGGCCATTACATTGTATATTCAGTGGTTTTCACTCTGTTGTAAATAATCCCAACATGAGCTTTTTGTGTTTGGTCATGTACAAATATTTTAAGTATATTTATACAAACAATTGTATGTAAATTATTAAGTAATATTTTTTTTTTTTAAATTATACATATTTTACATTGAAGGTGTCAGTTCATATGGAACTTCCGCAATTCACGGCAGCAGCTGTGTAATTAATTTTTTGTAGTAAGAAACATTAATTTTTTTAATGCTTGCAGTATGGCTGGTGTCTTTGTTTTTAGTAGGGCTTTTGGAATCAGTAGTAGAGACATGAATTTTGACTAGAGGTTTGCAAATACTTTAAAATGGAGCTCAAGCTGAATACCTTGCTTGCGGCTTGAGCTTGGCTCAAAATATTTTTCAGGCTAGAAAAATTTGAGCTTTGGTATCAATGTCAGGTCCTTTAGGCGGCGACCGATGAGACTGTTTTACTGTTATAAAAGAAAGAAACACATTTTTTATTAATGAAATGTAAATATTTAAAAGGTAGGCGTGCTCTTGTAAAACGATTCCTCATAAATGCAGATATGAATGCTGATTAACGGCAAAATTAGCCTAAAACTGGGCTGCAAATCCACCTAAGATACAGTTTGTTAAAGGTTTGATAGAAAATACCACATNGCAAAATTAGCCTAAAACTGGGCTGCAAATCCACCTAAGATACAGTTTGTTAAAGGTTTGATAGAAAATACCACATTATTCATTCACTAAACAATTTTTTAAAAGGTAGATGTGTTACAGTTAAAATTATTCCTCATAACTGCATATCTATATGAACACAGATTCTTGTCAAAATTAGCATAAAATTGAGTTGTGAATAAGCCTTAAATGCAGCAGCCGACAAAAATGTTTTTTTTAGGAAAATAAGACTGTTCGTAAGGACACTTGTTTTTCGCAAGGCACGAAATCATGAAATTTTAACAACATTTACTTTAATTATTTGGAATCGCAAATAAAGAAAATACTTTGCGAAAACACAAAATAATTGTGTAACATTCATACGTTAAGTAGTGAAAATGTAGTTGGTTCAAGCAATTGATTGAGATAGTTTGTGTAAAATTTAAAATGGCGCTTGTTTAGGTTATTGGGAAAAGTGTTGATTTAAACTTGATGTTTCAGTTTTTGATACGGCAATAAAAGTTATCAAGGGANTTTAGGTTATTGGGAAAAGTGTTGATTTAAACTTGATGTTTCAGTTTTTGATACGGCAATAAAAGTTATCAAGGGAGAATTTTATTTGTCAGAACATTAACATAGCAGTGTGCAAGTATTACAATACAAATATAAAAGCACAGATGTGCCTTAAACATACAAATGCATACCAACACATCAGACTGTTTCGCAAACTCCAATAACATCGTCAGAGAAAACCAAAATTGACAATGATGATTAGGTTATTTCAACACAACTAACTTTTTGAAAACGTGAATAACAATCAAGTTATTTAGCGGAATTTTTAAATGTTCTTATAACCTACAAATTACGTACATGAAGTGACAAACAAATTTAACCAGTTTTCATGAATTACAGGGTTTTTAAGTTTTTACAGTGAAATTGTTGAGCTGATGCAAAATGTGGCACTCTCCAGAAATTTTTTTACTATCATTTGCAGAGTAATTTGTTTTTATGGTTGCATTGTTAAAAGTGGATTTCTATTCTGTGTGGGAATCATGCTGGTGATAGATGTTATTGCTTTATTTTAATACATTCATGTCACATGTACTGTATGTATTGACTGGTATGTATTTGGTTATTGAACTGGAAAATTTTAGCCATTAAAATAACATATTTGCACACAGTAAAGCACTCTAATTTAATATTTTGCTGAGCGAAAGTTAATTGTACATATACATTATTGTTTGCGATATTGTATTGCATTTTATAAATCGCATAATTTGTCATCAATAATTTAGAAAAAGTAGTGAAAAACGTACCAAACTTATTTAATTGAAACTGAGCAAATCATGGAAACATTTTCACAGAAAACAGGTGGGTTTATTTATTCACAAACAAAACAAAAAGGCAGGTATATTCTGTCTAAAATATTCCTTATAAGTTAGAACTGCAGATAATGAACACAGGTTACCTTCAAAACACAAATATTTTCTGTATTATGAAACTTTTTTTGTGTGCAATAAAAGAGCTTGAGCTTGGAAACTTTTCAATAGGCTTGCTTGGACTCAGTTTGAACAAAAAATTCCAGGCTCGCAGACCTCTAGTATAGACAGACTTTTCTGAATCAGCAGCAGTTGTATACACAAGATTTGATTTTGGGAAGTGCTGAATCTCAATTTCTAGTGCACATTTAGCACAATAAGAAAAATACCTTTTTCCCAATGTAAAATATATTTTAATTTCAAGTGCACTTTGAAGGGAAACTTATTGCAATTGTTTATTTAAATTTTCAACACATAATTCTCAGTTAATTTTCCAAAAATTTGTTTATATTTATTTAACTTTTGATTTTTTTGGGAAGTGCTGCTACCCCTTCAGTTTGTCTTTGCGTACATATTCGAGTAGCAGTGTTAATATTGTCATGTGCTTCCTGCATGAGCGAGCGCAATAGGACAGAGTAGTGATACCATAGTGGGTGGCATGTCACTAAGGGATGTTTGAATGACAGGAAAGCGATAATCCTATCAGGGTTTTTAGTTGCAAAGTGTGCCGCAGTGCATTCTTTGGCTTGGTGCCGTGATAGACCTTTTATGACTCGCGTGCTCCAGACCTTCAGCAGATTGATTTTCTGCATTTAACTGCGGTGAACCTTTCAGGCCAAGACCAGCAACTATAAAAGTATGTCAGGCCTCCAAGCTGGGATTTGTTGAGTGTCTGGATTTTGGGCGATTGCACGACCTTGAGTGATAGACGGCGAGCGAGAAGAGAAATGAGTGGCGAGAGAAGTGATGGGTGTGAATGGAATCTGCGACTGAGTGTCTGTGCGATGAGGAGAGTGACTGGCAGTCTGAACTATTGGACTGGATGCTTGAGTGAAAGACATTTAAAATCATTGCAACAGACAGACTGAACATGTGTTAATTATGAGTGTGATTTGATTTAAATGACTATAACCAAACAGAGACCCAGTGAAGGGCTTTCATTAGAGTTGAGATATACATTAAATACTGTGATCATTGAGAAATAAAAAGAGTAGGAGTGAAGACAAATAATTTAATACTGTACATAAAAGCTGTGTGAATAAATTAGAAAATCAAATTTAGCTATTTTATTTTTATTAAGACCTCCATCCCTCACGAACTCTGATACGTCTCTCAGGCGTCCTGTAACAATATGTACCACATTATCATGTTGGTTGTAGAATCTGTTTCTTCTAGATTTTCAGTAGGGTAATCATGTACGGAGGTGGCAGGAAGAATGACACATTTTGTGTACACACTACAGCCAGGGATGTTGGAATTTTGTTTTTCGAGTCAGTAAAATCACTCAAAAATGTTGAAGTGTGTTTTAACATCATTAAATATTTAAGGAAAAAAGTTTTTACATTACTTAATATGCTGGGATGGCCATGTTCCCTTTCAGAATAGTATATTTGAATATAATGGGGATAGAAGCTAACAAATGGAAACTTTGAGGACAAGTAAAGGATCAAAGTGGAAAATACCAAGAACTACTGGATTGTATCAAGATAAACAACTTCTGATTTGTTTGCAAGAACAATATTAAAATTGGGAGTATAACATGGAAATTTCCTGACTATGAGGACACTTTGCACCAAATTCAGATATGTTTAAAGTAATTTTAGTGACTCCTATAAAATACTGACATGTAAACGTGATTTGTAAATTTGTTTCATATGAAATTTTACAAGGTTTATAGTCAGACATTGTACAGGAAGTTTACAGGATTATGTCTGGCAGTCATTGTGTGTTTTTTTTTTATTAAGTATTCAGATTGCTAGAATGGTGAGCCAAAGCCCCAGATTTAGGCTCTGAGTGTTGTCTCTTCAATCATATACTGCAGATGGTAAAGACTAACCACTGCAAGATCTTCCTTGCAGTACCCATTGGGTACAAATACCATCCGTTTGACCTTCTGGACGAACATCCGTCATCTACGGTAATGTGCTGCGTTATGTTATGCTAATTTTCTTTTACATAAGAAGACCACACAAAAAATCTGAACAATTAAAGCAACGTAAAACAGTAGTTCACCTATGAATTGCACATTTGTAGGATTGTGCAAATAAAACTTTTTTGCTCACAAAAAAAAAATGAAAAATAATTTCATAGAGCTCGGTTTTAATAAAAGTTGAACAAATTAAAAATTTTTTTTAGCAAGTTATTCATTATGACAAATTCACTGTAAAACCAAACCAAAAATTGGAAGATATGGAGTATTTACCACAAGGGTTCATTATTCTCTTCTTCTGAACATTTCTTTTCAGAGATGGCTAAAATGTTTGAATGAGTAGGAGCGCAAAAATAGTATTTATTTTCGTCCCTGATCCCTCCCCCCTCACTATATAATTATATATATCTAGATCACCAAGTATTTCATGAATTACAAGTGTTTCTGAGGTAGACAGGAAACACTTGTAATTTTTTCCTATAGTCTATTCGCAGTTCTTCACACTTTTTGAATGAAACCTTCGGAAAATCACCCTACGTATGACGTGTTTGGTTATTTACTAAATATGAAATGTATCACAAGCGTTTTATACTCGTGTTAACATAAAAGTACCTTATTTTTTGTTAAATCGAAAATTTATTTATATTTTATCTATAAATCATAATTTTTTATTTATGATTATTACAAATAAAAAAAGTGAGAAAAATTGTGTGTTGTTAACGCTTGGTAAGAAATACTTCTGATTCCAAATATTTTTACAAACAGTGCGCACTAATAGGGTGCGTTGTCCCTGTGATACAATTTTCTAGACTCGGTTAAGTTTGTTTGCATGAGGCAGAGGAATATCCTCAAAGTAGAACTTTAGCAGGGCTTCAGAAAAGTGTGAAGTAACTTAGAATGAACTATAATAGGATGGCAGTTGTTTGANAAGTAGAACTTTAGCAGGGCTTCAGAAAAGTGTGAAGTAACTTAGAATGAACTATAATAGGATGGCAGTTGTTTGAACATGCCCAGTTTGACTGTGAGCAGGTAATAAACAGGAAACTGTAGCACGAGTGAGCGTTGAACAGTCCTGTACAAATACTTCACTTGACTGCAGAAACCAATAAACAAATGATAAGGTCTCGAGGGTATAGAAAACTGTGTAGTATAGCTTGCTGCCAAATCAATCCATACTCGGGATCTATATATAAGCAATACATACATAAATACCTAAATACTTACTTACATACATACCTACCATAAATACATACATGTGAAATTACATTTTAAAATTTAAAAATCGTGCGGAAACATATCATATAGAGAATATAAACATGTTACATGAACACATGTCCATAAAAATTTCACTTCCTTGCTAAAGCACCTTTTATAAACTCTTTTTACAATTTACTGCACGTGGGTTGGTTTGTTAATGAATGTGAAATGCCAGCTACCATGTACTTATTATGCTACAGCTTGCGGGTTGGTTTGTTTATGAGTGTGAAATGCCATCATAGCTACCATGTACTTATTACGCTACAACACGCATCAAAAGACTAAACACGAGAATAATGATAAGCATATCTCTGACGCATAAATTAAGAGTTTCCGGACCTTTATTCATGCATGTTTTAATCATCTAGGTGTCTAAAATATTTATTAAGGTTTTAACATGTATTTTTGTATTTTCATTACATGATATGTTTGTGCTTGTATTTGTGTCAATATTTAACTTCCTTCCGATCACTCTACCGTAAGGTTGGGTTACTTTGCGCCACCAGGTGATACTTTGCACCACTTGCCAAATGACCTATGCCGACCTCTTTTGAGTGAAATATGAAATACTTGTTTGTAGTTGCAGGTTTGCTCAACAGGTAACATACCAATGCTTCATTGGAAGCCTCTCACATAGCATAGGATATCCACCAGATATCTTATTATATCCACAATATCTAAAAGTCATTTAAGTCCTACAGTGTATCTCTAATGTACATCCTTTGGATATCCGGTAGTAGATACCAGTTTGTACCACTTACTGGATATCCATTAGATATTACAAAACCACCAATGACCATTCTTAAGGTAAGTGGCGACATCTAAAGATGTATTCAGGCCGTCCACAATATCTATATCACATTTTGGATATTGGGCGGACATTTGGATATGTTTTGGTAGTCTTTTGAATTTAACTTTGCTTATCTTGAATGTCCTTTGATATCCTGGATGTCGAAGAGTGACATCCGTAAGATATTCTTTGGATGTCTCTGTGCTATATGGGCTGTTGGACTGTCCCACAGTATCTGGTTGTTGAATGATGCGCTTGTGAACATTTGGTTTTAAAATGTGTGAGATTTTGTTGTTTTAACTATTATGTATATGCATCTTAAACTTCCGCAAGTGATAAACAGGTAAGTCTTGTACTATTTGCTTCCTTATTTCGTTACATTCCAATAATTAAATTAGTTGCTGCATTATAGTACCACAAAAATGTACATTCAGAGATACAACAACACATGCATAGCAACATTTAGGTTACAATGGCGATACTTTGTGCTGACATGGAAGTGGTGCGAAGTAACGGCAATTATATTTTATATAAATAATATTTGCTATGTATTGCTTATGAAATCAGTAAGGTAGATCTTACTGAATCAGGCCCTTCAAATGAAAATGCCAAGAATACAACATTAAAAGGGAAATAAAAACAAATTGGCAGAGATAGAAAAGTTGCATGATTGTATCTTCTTCAGAATCTGAATTGTAACGTGGCACATGCACAGTTATAGCCGGCTTTAATTTACCACTCGACTAGCTCAAGACGGAGTAACACGAGACTCTTAAAAAGGACGCCAATTAAAGATGAAATAAAGTCAAGTTCCGGTTTTGTTTTGTTCCATACTTTTATTTATCATTCAAGTGACACAGTTCATATACGAAGTTCAGAGTACGAACAGGTTTCAGATAATCAGACAGTGCAGAACAGCGCCACAGTGGTTTACGAATTAATTCATGTTATAAAAACTTGCCCGAAGAAAATTAAATGCAGCGACCTCCAACACCGGCGGAGAAATAATCTAGTATGGTCTAGTTTGCCGGTGTGGGGGTAAGCGCTAAACCCGACGCTGCCTAGGCGAGCACTGGATGATGACTGCTTCAGACGACTGACTTGATTCAACTGACTTCAATGGTGACAGGCACATGTGTACTTGTGCTGCCTATCACCCCCCTCTTCAAAGATAAGGGCCTGGCGTGGCCACGCATGCTCTCCACACATTATCAAAACTGCGTTGTACGAACTTGTCAAGCAAAACTGTCCACGCAGTCTAAAAAAAGCTAATCTAATACTGACGCTTAACAAAAAGTCCAACTTTCAAAACGGCAACCGGATGCCTGATAAACGTTCAATGGCAGACGTATGCCCGATAAACAAACTATCACTGTAATCGAACCACCACGGCTTTAATTTCAAATCCGATACAAATATTACGAAGCTTAGCAAAACGAAAGAAAATGAAACACGTGTCCCGAAAATTAATAATACTGCGTCATTACAGAATCAGAACGTGAGAGTATTGAACTTTACAATTCTTTGAGTTGCATAGAAGAAAGTGAGGAAGAAATGTGTGGCACTGGACAGAAGTGGCAACCTGTCAGAGAGAGAAAGGCGCGCTCGTCATTTTCAAGTAAGTTTAACTTTTTCCTGGTAAAATAGAGAACTGTAGTTCTTATGCAGTTGTTATATCTTCAATGCAAATATCTGCAAAGTCTTGGAAGTGGCCTAAGCCTGTTGACACTTAGGTGTAAAGATGAGAGGATGTCTTGGGATACATAATTCCTCCAAAGCCAATCAATGATCGTGGTTATTTCTCAGTTCATGAGCTGGAACATCTTTGGTCGTATTGTCGTGCTTGTTTTGTGGCTAGGCTTTTGTACATTGTGTCAAAGGGGTGTTTCAAAACAGTGTTTTTTTATTTTAATTTTTATTTGTAGCAACTACGTACATTTATTTAGAGTGTTGATGTTTCTTAACCCTGTGAGTTAGGTAACTTACGATTGTTTTTATTATAATAAGTGCTGAAAACTGTACCAGTAGTGTTTCGGCAAAGCCGAGTATTCACTATGGTGTAATGTAACATGTGCAAGAGACAACTTTGCTCCTGTTTTATTTCCTTGATTGTTTTCCATGTAATTTATAAAGTGGTGCAATGTAACCTCCCCCTATGAGGATACTTTGCACCAGTTTTTGTTGTTTTTTTACAAACAAGTTTTTGTCTCAATAAGTCTTGGACTTGAGTTTATCTTATAGACATTTACACAGCTGTATATAAAATACTATAAATATAGTTTATATACAAGAAAATTTATGAGATANAAAGTGGTGCAATGTAACCTCCCCCTATGAGGATACTTTGCACCAGTTTTTGTTGTTTTATTACAAACAAGTTTTTGTCTCAATAAGTCTTGGACTTGAGTTTGTTATCTTATAGACATTTACACAGCTGTATATAAAATACTATAAATATAGTTTATATACAAGAAAATTTATGAGATATTTTAAAGTAATTCATTAAATATCGGTGCAAAATAATCCCACCTTACGGTACTATAAATACTGAATACGAACTCTGAAAACTGCAGTTTTAGGTTCGCCGTGAAAAATAAGTAGAATACATATACGATTACTAATGACTTGGTCAAAATATTTTCTCTGAGGATGGTAGTATATAACTTTGAATTTGAAATTAAATTATTAGTTTATTATACATATCAGAGAAAGCATTTTAAATATGAGCTTAAGTGTCTGAATAATGTGTAAAAGAAAAACGATCTTCCACAGTTGTAAAACATGTTGCCATCATAAAATTATTTCACTGAAGTAATCGGGGTGGCCGACTTTGTATTGCATGCATTTTTGCAACGTACAATAATAATAGGATATTTAATGACGGATTATTAGTCACTATGTAAAAGTTCTAAAAAATTACGACTCGTCATCTAAATCTGTTACTAAAATATCATAGACTGCCACCTGTCTGTAAACTGGAATATATACTGTAAACACTGGAGGCAACTGTGCACCATGCAATAATGGGTAATCTTCATCTGAAATATGTGTGTGCTTCGGTGGTATAGTGGTTTATTTAACTGTACGTAATACTGAATACTACATTTTTATAAAAAAAAAGCATTTGTAAAAATTTTTACAGGTTAAAGTACAGTCATAGTTTTGTGACTAAATCTTCTCGCCGATGACGTCCTTGACTGTGAGCCGACTCGTATTCCTGTAAAAGAAAATTATTTAAATTATACTTGAATTTTAAAATGTATCAACATTTATTAATTGCTTTGCCATAATGAAATAATAAATAATTTCAAATTTGGCAAGTAGTTAAATCATTACAATAAGTTATACATCCATGATTATCCTGCATTTTGTACATATTCTGCATTAACATTATAAAATATTTCACTTTTAGAAATTTATTTATACGAGGTTTAACCCCAGGTTTTTCATGTACGAACCACAAGTTGTATTGATTGAAAAACTCTTTGATAAGTTGCAGATATTNGGTTTAACCCCAGGTTTTTCATGTACGAACCACAAGTTGTATTGATTGAAAAACTCTTTGATAAGTTGCAGATATTTTTTTTAATGTGTGTAATTACAGGGCAACACATGCACTCAAGTTTCAGATTTAAATGTTTCTTGAACTCAAAACAGTTTAAATTTAAATGTATTTGAAACTCTCAAAGCTGTTTTTAGTGTACTTATTGTGTTCCTGTATGGACCAGTTCTGTCAACAATGGTCAAAGTGGGCCTTTTACATATAATTTCATATTTTCGGAACTTATTTCCAGGTATATTTAATTACTCTCTGTTTCTCGGAGATCAGTTCTTCACTACACTATATTTTATGACGTCGGATCGAAATTCGCCTTTTCTGCCCGCTTTTCATCACTTCAGCCAAGAACTGGTCAGTTTAGAATCCTCTGTTTAATTTTTGTAAACGCCTCTTCTCACTGCTAAATTCGGTATACAATAATAATTTTTGGCTCTCATGCAAAAAAACACCTTTTTTGCTGCTAAGATTCTCTGCAATTAACATCAATCAAAATTATTCCATTTTTGTCCTTTCTCCGATCATTTAGAGGCGATTGAGGCTATGCTATTTTACAATTTACATAAATTCATACGATGTTTATGATATTCTGTAAAGTATTATATTGGTGACTAGGTTTCTTATGAATCTCATCTGTTTGATTGAATCCACTTTATGAAGAAATATAAACATGATCGTTAGAGAGAAAAGCGCATTTTCCATTAAAAAAAATTGTATACTATTTAAATTAAATATGCATGTAGAAGTGAACTAATTTACATGATATGTGGTTCAAAATCAATAGCTGACGAACTTACGTACACTCACATACACATACTTAAATGGTAGCTTTAAAAAAGTGCCAGAGCAAACAGCTTGTATTGGGAACTCAGCTGGCTCGTGGCTCGTTTTCAGTATCTTAGCTGTTGAAGAATTCAACAATTCGTTGTTGCTGCTAAGTTTGTAGCACTCTAGCAGCTTGCTCATTTACTTTTAATTGCTTCTTCCCCCTAGCAATTTAATAGCCATTATTATTTCTCTCATCTCGAAACAAAAAAAAAACAATATTTTATGAAACTACGAGAAACAGAAAGTGAAGGTAAACAATAGTACCAAAACTGCAGCGACACGTCAAGAATGACTGCACTTTAAAAAACACAGTTGACATTGTTTTGAATATGAAGTGTTAAATAATTTATTGTAAATTTACACTTTTGTGTTTTTGAAGTACCTTTTCTCATGTTTGTGATAGTTGAAGGTGAATGAGAGGACAGTACATTACGAATTTTTAAG
The DNA here is from genome assembly GCA_002778355.1 of Clitarchus hookeri. Lineage (NCBI taxonomy): Eukaryota > Metazoa > Arthropoda > Insecta > Phasmatodea > Phasmatidae > Clitarchus > Clitarchus hookeri. Next base: position 15,254 of record NQII01013628.1, read on the forward strand.
CCACATCTGCTCCTTGTGTGGTACTCAATCTGCATACATTTTCATCTGTAAATGGCGCCCCTTTCTCTTAACATTACATAGACGAAAACACATTCATTTATTCAGTAATTTTAAGCAGTTTTAAGTTGTCTGTTTTTTGGAATTGTTCTTTTTGGAAACTTAGCGAAGTAACATCAATGGTGATGTACGAAATAACTATACTGATAAAACAGCTTTGTTGTCATAACTGAAATTTTTTGTTATAGAGGACTCCCAGATTATTTTGTGGTGATACTTATTTTGTAGTGTCTACAAAAGTTTTTTTTATTAGTTACAAAACGAGGGATTAACTTGTAATAACAAAAACCAATATCTGAATTTATTAAAAATTAATTTTGTTAATAGCACAGATGTTTAGCTGTGGGCTTCGTTAAAAATATAGATTGTCTTATAATATTTTTCTTTGAGTGTATTGAAAAGTGGCCTATAGTTTTGTCCTAAGCAGCACTGATTTTCCAAAAATGTTGAACGGCGCTTGTTGAACTAGTTTTACCTTAGCAGCTATCAGTTGCAGTTTCTGAGCTGTGGCTGGTCCCGTCTCTTGAACCATTTTATAGAAGTAGCCATTTTCATTTTGCAGCAGTAGGTGGGGGTGGTCAAATTCTTAGAAACACCAGATACAGCTAATTTTATAAAAATATGAAGGAATATTTCATTAGTTAACTATAACGTTAAACAATATTATTTGAACTTTCGGCACAAATTTTGTCTTTGTTTGCAAAACAGAGTATCCGAATTTTGCAAGAAATGCCACTATAGCTAAATGTTAACTTATTATTATACTTTGCACGTATTTACATCTGACAGGTTTTTTATGCATGGAAATATTTACAGTTTACCAATATCAAAAGTTTCCCAGTCATAAATAGTTATGTGAACAGTAGGTAACTAACGTACAACAGAATCTGAAGAATGAGACCCTCAAAATCTTACAATAATAGAGATGGGCTACATTCAAGTCAGGAATATAACAGAACAGAAACGTTCAGAATAGTATCCCAATATGCAAAGTTCATATGTTATTTTAGCATTTAGCTTCAGCTTGCTGAGAACAAAAATACTGCTCCGGTAGAAACGTGGAGACACAATTTCAAAGCTTGAACAATGTGCAAATGTTACTACATGTGACAAATACCAGTTTTGAATCTTGTTTCATCTCTGTGATAGGATAATATGTATTTCCATGTACAAATCCTACGGAAAAGAAACGGCATAACCTGTTGTTTATGGTTTTATGGAAAAGGAAATGTTTTATGTTATTAGATGTTTTTGACACCATCTGAACAAAATTTTGATTCCACAGCATGTTTAAATGTTGCTACCAATCGAATACATCAATTTGTGCCTACAGCAAAAAACATTTCGTTGAAAATTTTATCAACATACTGAGTCACGTCATAAATCACAGTCTTTGAAAAACCCCAGAATTGTGATATCGATATTCTTCAGCAAGAATGTTTGTAATAGCTATTGTGAACCAGACTTCGGCTTTGTTGCTTGTAAATGAGTTACTAAAATTTATTCATTCAAATAGTATTAAATCATTCTCAGAAGATTTGCAATGACTCAGGTGGCAAGTATACAAAATGAGACACTGAATAAACACTCTTAGACGAACAACTCTTGTAATGGTTTTAGCACCTTTATCAGATTTAGGTCGTTCTAAACGGTGTTACAAATATTTATTAGAGATAATTCAGACAATATCATCAGTTAGTGAAATCCATTAAGGTGTTGGCGTCAGTTTAAAAAACAAACATTATTTTACAGGTCCACTAGGTAAATCAATTAACATAAAGTACATTTATTTTCTCAACAAGATCTAAATACTATTTGGTTTAGGAGTATTCCACCATTTTAAGAAAAAATTAAGAAATTTCATTGTTTACGTATTACTCATTTATTTTAAATGAATTTCTTTGTTTTATTCTTGTCCGCGTTTATGTGGCTTATAAACTAAATTCACCAACTCACTTAAAAAAAAAAGCTCAAATATCAATGATTTGCCCTGGTTCAAACCGTTTAGTCCGACATGTATTTTACCATCGAAGCCGCCTACTTTTTGCTCATGATTGAGAACACCTCAAACTATCAATACTCGTATTTTATAAACACACCAGTGTTCTTTACTCTAGGTATTTATATGTTATGTTGTAGTGCTCTAAGTGTTATATATTTCCTTTTTGCACTCACCACCATCCTTCCCGCGTCCATCACCAGAACCCTGTCAGAATCCATGATGGTGTTGAGTCTGTGGGCGATGGTCAGCACTGTACAGTCCTGGAACTTGGTTCTTATTGTCTTTTGGATCAGCGCATCTGTCCTGTAATGGAAAATGAGCACCAACTACTTTAACATACACAGTGACATCAATGCAGGAGATTAAAAAAAATAAAGATAAATTTTATTAGCCTTTCAGATGCAGCTGTATTCTTATTGCTTTAAATAATTTTGTACGGGGGATATTTTTTCATATTGTGGTTGTATGCAATTCATTTCACACCACAGTTGACAGCTGTCATCTTGTGTATGAAGTGCTTACCAACTGACACATGAGGTTTAAATACAGCATTGTGCTTATCGTTAGCCACTGTAACGATGGCCTCCTTGTGAAGAATACAATATTAATTACCAGTTATTCTTTAAAATAAATGTATTTCGAACAGGTGTTCCATATTTTCTTTGACAGCATATAAATGAGAGGCTGTTTGTGGAATAGTGATATGGTATGCATGCTTAAGGACATTCTGTGAATTAAAATAATAATCATCATAATATTTTTGTTAACTGTAAGAAATAAAGTTACATTTAACAGTAACGGAAATATAATGAACTATTTGCTGTTCAGATGATAGGAAGACAAATATGCCAAATTATGTAAAAATATTTTACTTGAATAGACACATACTGTGGATCCACATTAGCAGTTGCCTCGTCCATAACTAGAATCTTGTTGTTCCTAAGAATGGCCCTGGCCAGACACACTAGCTGCCTCTGGCCAACACTGAAATTGGAGCCTCCCTCATTCAAGTGGAAGTCCAGGGAACCCACTGAGTCTTTCAGCTCGACCTGAAAATGTAAAGGCAGGTAAATGCTGCTCACGATAAAGTGAGAATTTTTTGAACAATAATTTAAAATAAACAATTGCTGCCCTTATCTGCACACATTTTGAAGTACATACCAGCATGCAAGCTAGTAGTTAAGTTGACATCGAAATTATACAAACAGTTAAATAGTATAGACTAATAGCAGTACTCGTTACATTGTACTCACCAGATCGCGCAACATATTATATTTATTTTTTTTAAATATACTTTATTTGTTTTCCTATGCAAGTGAGATTTATAACAAACAAATATGTATTAATTCGCAAAATGTAGCAAAGCTCACTGTATATATAAATTGAAAATTTTAGATTCACCAATTTAACAGTACGTATATCAAACACAAATATTTATATAATTACAAGGTCTATAAAACAAATAATTCCTTATGCTAGATGTTTAGCACTTGTAGTTAACGGTAAATGCCCACAAAACTGTTATAGTTTGTTTAGACACTGAGTTACTCTAAAAGTATAATAAACTGCGAATTATTGGTAAAATAGTAGTAGATCGGTAATGTTCCTTCCAGGACAAGGGCTGGGTGCTGTCCGCCATCTTGGATTGCACCAACTTGTGTCCTTGACCTTGACCATCTTGTTTCCATTTACTACCATGTTTCCAGTCGACATTTTGTTTCCATCCACCATCATGTTTCGTCCGCCATTTGGTTTTAGCCCGACATCTTGTTTCCCAATTACTCACCTTCGCATCTGTTGCATGTGCNCATGTTTCGTCCGCCATTTGGTTTTAGCCCGACATCTTGTTTCCCAATTACTCACCTTCGCATCTGTTGCATGTGCTCCACATGCTGTAGTTTTCTCTCATCGCCCGCTAGAATGCATCATAGATCGTTGTCCGCCATCTTGTTTCCACTTGTCCTTCGCTCGGCCGCTATGTTGGTTCTAGANCTAGAATGCATCATAGATCGTTGTCCGCCATCTTGTTTCCACTTGTCCTTCGCTCGGCCGCTATGTTGGTTCTAGAGTTGGCCGCTAGGGGCACTGCTTTTTTTATTTAATTTTCGCAGAGCTCAAAATATTGTCTGGGGGAGGGCGGGGTCGAGCTGCCGAACCTTATGTCGGCATGCGGACGCCTTAGACCACTCGGCTATCGGGACATGTGCTAGGATAAGGGTTTAAAGGAAGTACAATGGAGTCTCCATTATCCGTCAGTCTCAGGACCATCACCGTGACTGTTGAGAGAATAGACGGATAATAGAAATCCCCCCC
>NQII01013629.1:0-15784 GCA_002778355.1 Clitarchus hookeri
GGTGAGCATGTCACTCTTGATCCTTATAGAACATCTAATATTTACTACATAATTTTTGCTTATGTGATACTCTACTTCTTTACTGATCGTTGTGATGAAAATAGTCATTATGTAGTGATAATTTTTGTTGTAATTTATATTATAATAGTGTAATATAGTTATTAAATTACAATTGAAATCAAAGTTGTGGTACTTTCTTGAAACTGGCATTATAAATAAAATAAAAAATTAAATTTAGTTAATTTAATTACAAATACGACCACCATTATTATAAATATGGCTACAACAAGAGATTTGTAACACTAGTATCAGAAGTTAGATGAAGTCATTTATTTAGTTATAGATTTGTGTATTGGGCTCTCTCAGCCCTGGACCTTAGTTCTGGTGCCACACAGTCTCCAACCTGGACCTTAGTTCTCGTGCCACAAGTTCTAAAATGGTTCTTCACATTTGTTAGAAATCATTATTTCTCAAATGGTATTGTACTGAAAAAATATTATTTTGACAAATAAACAAGTTTTTAAGTTACACACTACAAATAAAATAACAAATATACAAATAATAATGGTGGGCTTACATGGGATGGACACATGCAGATGGCCTATTTATCGAGGATGCTCTCAGGAATATCTCTGCACCATCTAGTGTTTTGAAGTTTCCTTTGCTCACCACAGGGATGTGCGCACACCCTGCTGCGACATACAGTTTAACCCTCACAGTCTCAGTGGCCGGTCATATAGGCTTGACGTCCCGGTGACAACACTTTGTCTAGATCAAGAGTTATGTGTTGTGCATCTAAAGCGTTCTCAGAGCCTGAATACCGGAAGGCTGTGGTCACATGAGGTGTTTTATTTAGGTGCTTTCAGTCTCTGCCCCAAAGGTGACATCATGATCCTGAACCAGAGATCTTCTGCTCTCTATATACCCTGGGTCCTTTCCAAGATACATCTCAACTGCTTCCAGCCTGAAGATCTCCATAATTTACTATCTTCCCTATCTTCCCAGTGCTCGAGACTGCACCAGAGACACAAGAATGGAAATTTCTTAGTTATGTGATATTTTTTGTAAATATGGCTTAAAAGGAAATATGAAAGATATTTCAATTAACTAGTTCAAATACTTAAAATGAACCTATTCAAATGGTTTATGAATAAATTATATGAGAAACTGTAAAAGATGGTCCTGACAATTGTGCATGAATAAGGTAACTGCCTGGAGCTATATAAAATAAGCCACAACCATGGTTTTGCAACATTTTTAATTTTCGTATTATCAACAGATGTTTGTTCCCCAGCATTAAATTTTATACCTCATTCTCAGGAAGGCAATGCTGGGTAACAGCCTTGTATTTCTGGGCAGATGGTTAGTTCTATAACTTTGTACCTTAATGGTATACAATGATAACCTGTTGTAAACAATTCCTGTTTGTCTGGATAAATAACATAATGTCCATAAGCCTGAATGCACTATGCTGTTGAATATTCATCTCCATTTTTGTTTGACTATGGAAAATAATTTAATCTCTCATATACATTTGAAATTTCTTTCTCTGGAGATAGTATATGAGTTTTAGCATAATCAAAATGAAAGTCTTGTCAAATAAGACCAGATCATCATAATATTTGATAGCTTCACAATGCTGTAAATACAAAGATTGATAAGCCACCTTCTAGGCAAGAACAAGGAAGAGGAGGAAGACACTCGTTTTACTGCTGAAACTAAAATACACAAGATTGAACAGTTATATATTTGCATTTGTTATTAAAATCAAAACAAAATAAAAAGAGAAACTGACTGTAGCAAAGAATGTTTCTGTAGTACTGTGGACTGCTGATTCTTTGTCTGAAGTTGTTCTTAATTATATTGAAAATGTTGGATTGGAGCATGTGTTTTATAAGGTGTCAATAACAAGGTTCAGGGTATTGTTCAAAGAATGCATCTGTATGCAAATTATATATTTTGCATGGCACATAGACGTATATTAGTTTTAACAGCAATGACTTCTCTTGTAAATTTTTCGACATAATGTAAGCACAGTGTTAGTTTTATTCTAACAGAATGTCACATGCTACATTTATAGATATACAGAAAAATTTTAAATTTAAATGGGTGACAGGAAAAAGCATCTATGCTCAATTGTACAGCTGTGTGATGGATGGTACTGCAGAGCTAGTGCAGTTTCTATAGTCAATATTTTAAAACCCATTGTAGATGTTTTTAAAATTTTGGGGAGTGATTGAAAACATTCAAGGCCTACTGAAACTAAAGGGTTGCTTGCAGCCATGCTATTAGCAGAATTTGTTATTTCGTCATTAGTTTTTTTTTTCTTTCAAAAAATCTTACTTATTTTAATGTTTTGAACAAAGCCTTACAGAAAGAAGACAAATATATTGNTTTTTTTTTCTTTCAAAAAATCTTACTTATTTTAATGTTTTGAACAAAGCCTTACAGAAAGAAGACAAATATATTGCATCCAGCTCTAAATCTATTAGGAGCACAAATGAGATACTTGAGAATTGAAGGAACAAAAAATATGTGGGAGAAGTATGGGACAAAAACAAAAAGTTTGCTAGAGACAATAAAACTGTCCTTCCTGGTGTAATTGAGGATAAAAGAACGACTGGAAGTAGTAAATGTACATAGTTAACCATATACACTACTTTCTGGTAGACGAGAAAGTTATGTTGAGATGATGCTTGTTGGGCATAAACTTCAAGATTTTGGTCTACAGAAAAATGAAGACCATGGGAAGATGTTCTTAAGGAACTTTTTGTAATACCAATTTTAATGGTGGAAACGAAAAGAGGATTTCCAAGCAATGGTCTGAAATTAGCAACATCTAGAGAAGACTTTCTATGGCTTAACATAAGAGGAGGTCCTTTCTTCATAAACAGTTAATCTGTGCCAGCAGACAACCTAAAAATGTTAAAAACAGAAAAGAACAAAGCAAATTANCTTTCTTCATAAACAGTTAATCTGTGCCAGCAGACAACCTAAAAATGTTAAAAACAGAAAAGAACAAAGCAAATTATGTTATAGAGAAAAAAAACTCAAATGATTCAGCAAATTTACTGAAAGATATAGTTAACTGTTTAAAATGAACATGTTACAGAAGAACTTTATGCCAGTCAAACAATACTACTTGTAAGCACACATTTTCAATGATGGTGAGTACCAACAACTGCCAGAGATCAATTATGAATGAAGAAAGACTATTGCATTTGATGGTTTTATGTTCTACAAGTAAAATCTTAAAAAATGTAGATTGAAACCTCATAATTGACACTATGAAAGAAAGACAAAAAACATTTTACACTAAAATTTACGAACAGAAAGCAAATATTGTTTTGGTAAATTTTGTCAGTAAAGACATTATGCTGTAAATAGTTTTCTAAGTGCTGAAAAGGTTTTAAAATAAAATGTACTACTTACATCAGTATTTCATGTTGTCCTAATTAATTATTAAGCTAAATAAAAATTGTTAAATATAAACCTATTTAAAGAGTTTGAGTAATTTTATTTTAATTAGCCAAAATTAGATCCGGAAGTATGACTTTTGCTTGTGTTAATTGCCTACTTTCCAAAAGAAAGAAAGCCTTATGAAATCACTTTCTCATGTGTGTGTGTGTGTCCCTTTAAAATTCTGAATCTGTGAACCAAATTTCACCAAACTAACACATATAGTACTTAGTAAATACATCTTACTTTTATCATTTTTGGCCACGCTGGGTGTTTACATTCAAAATGGCTTACATTTTACAATTTAGGGTGATGTCATATCTTGGGAACCATTCTTCCGATTCAAACAAAATTTTGTATGTTCACAGAGCATAAAGTAAGCATTAGATTTAGGTAAAGATATTGTTGTTAGTACACCATTTTAAAACATAGCATTACATGAAAAAAAATATTATATTATAATTGGAAAACTACTCAAACAATACAAGTGAAATTTGTAAGGTAACTAAAACTATGGTAGGTCATGTAAATGAATTGCGATTTAAATTGATTATGCACTTTTTTTCAAAATGAGGCTTATACAAATATTTTTGGTTTACTTGGTATATCTACCATACTGTTTAACTGATTTCGACCAAATTTTGTATGCTCAAAGTATATGTTACAAGCATCATATACACAAACACACAGTTACTTTAGTTAGCCATTTTGTAAGATAGCACCACATNAAAGTATATGTTACAAGCATCATATACACAAACACACAGTTACTTTAGTTAGCCATTTTGTAAGATAGCACCACATGAACAAATAAAGTTTTCATACCATATCTCTCGAAACAATTAACAGATTCCTACAAAATTCAGCAAACTAGTAGTACTGTGGCAGGTAACGTAAATTGGTATGTTTTATGTATGCCACACACCTATTTTTGAAATAGCGGTCATATATTCATTTTAGTTTAGTTTGCTATATTGACAAAACTATGTAATCAATTCTAACTTAACTTTGTATGCTGGCAGTATATATAGCAACTATAAAATGTGTCTACACAGAGCCACTTATGTTCCCCATTTTGTAAGATAGTGCCACACAAATAAATTAAATTTTTATATGTCAAATATCTGGGTAACAATTGACCAATTCCTACCAAATTTGGCAAACAAGTAGTACTGTAGCAGTTTATGTAAATTAGTAAGTTGTAAGTAGGTCAAGCACTTATTTTAAAAATGGCAGCCATATAGCTATTTTAGTTTAGTATGCTATATTGTCAAAACCATATAATTAATTCCAACTTAACTTTGTATGCTGTTAGTATCTTTTACAAACATCAAACATGTACATACAAAGTCTCTTTTGTTGGCCATCTTGCAAGATATTACATGAAAAAATTAAAAATTTGATGTCATATCTTCAGAAAAAATTAATAGATTCCCACAAAATTTGGCAAACAAGTAGTACTACAGCAGGTCATGTAAACATATATGTTTTGAGTTGGTCAAACACTTATTTTCAAAATGGCAGCAAAATAAAATGTTTTGGCTCAGTTTGCTATATCAACAAAACTACGAAACAAATTTCAACTTAGGACCTAACTTTCTATGCTGGCAATTTTATATATACATAATTTAATTTGTCTGTAAAGCATCTTGCATCTCCGTCACATGAAAATATTCAGTTTTTTNCAATTTTATATATACATAATTTAATTTGTCTGTAAAGCATCTTGCATCTCCGTCACATGAAAATATTCAGTTTTTTTATGTCAATCTTGAGATACAATCAACCAATTACTACTACATTTGGAGAAGAAGTTGTACTATAGTAGGCCATATTTATTTATATGTTTTAATTGTGCCAGATACTTATTTTCAGAATGGTGGCTAAAACATTTTAGCTTAGTGTGCTATATCTACAAAACAATATAACCAATTTGAACTAACTTTGTATATTGGCAGTATCTATGACAATCTTTGAATGTGCTAATACAAGGGTTAATTCAGAAGTCATGGCAACTACTGTTTATCTCCCGAAAATGACCCAACACATGAAATATACTATGCACAGTTGAAAATGTACGACATGTACGTTTTAAAGGTGACACCATGTGGGATGTGGATGCAGGAATGTCTGGCAAGGAACAAAGACAAACGTGGCTGCTTGAAATCACAGTTTAATTGATATATTCTCGTACAAATTGTATACACTCATGCAAACGGGTAAATAACATACATGTACTAGCTGTTTAACATCCCTTAAAGTAGTCTCGGAGATTGTCCACAGTTCGTTGCCGGCAATTAGGCAGACGGGAAATACCATTGGCTGCATGAGATCTGCCAATGTGCGCCACCTCTCGTCGAAATTATGTGACGACGNAGGCAGACGGGAAATACCATTGGCTGCATGAGATCTGCCAATGTGCGCCACCTCTCGTCGAAATTATGTGACGACGTGTGCCTCATCACTGGCAACGAACCGTGGACAACCTCTGAGACTATTTTGAAGGATGTTAAACAGCTTGTACACATATCATACATACCAGTTCACATGAGTGTATACGGTTTGTACGAGAATATATCAATTAAATGGTCATTTCAAGCAGCCACGTTTATCTTTGTTACTTTANGAGTGTATACGGTTTGTACGAGAATATATCAATTAAATGGTCATTTCAAGCAGCCACGTTTATCTTTGTTACTTTCCGGACATTCCTGCATCCATACCCCATGTGGTGTCACCTTTAAAACGTACATGTTTTACACTTTCAACTGTACATAGTACATATTTCCTGTATTGGGTCATTTTTGGGAGACAAACAATAGTTACCACCATGACTTCTGAATCAGCCCTCGTATATAACCTTTTTGTCCTCCATTTATGATCATCACCACATAAAAAATGGAGGTTTTATGCTGCATCTCAAGGACAAATCAACAGATTCCACAAAATTTAACACACAAGTAGTGCTACAGTAGTGTATGTAAACTAACAGGTTTAAAGTACGGCAAACACTTTTTAATGGCGTTAATATGAATAATTTAAGTTAGTATGTTAAATTCCACAAAAATCAACCAAATTTTTTACACTAACAGTATTTGCTAGAAGCTTCAATTATGCATACAGATATACTATTTTATCAGCTTTTTTGCAAAATTGTGCTAGGTGAGAAAATTGAACATTTTGCCATATTTTCAAAACAATTCAACTAATTTCCACCAAATTTTTCACAACAGTAGTGCTACAAAAGGCCATGTAAATTTACATAAGTAGATAGGTTTGAGGAAGTGTGGCATAAGGGGCTAGGGTCCGGCGCCAGCCGGCTGCCATGCGACGTCATCCAACCGCCATATTGTATCAGGGTGACTTTGACCTTGACCCACGACCTTTACCCTGTGCCCGTAACCTAGGGTGACCTTGAAACTAAAAAATTCCAAATAATCCCCAAAAAAATTATAACAAACTGTAAAAAATTTTTGAAAAAATTAAAAATTTTATTTTAAAAAGTATATAAAGATGTACATGTAGCAGGTCCGGGGTTCGATGAGAGGTGGATCAGTTAAGCTCCCGACACGACCCTCGCCAGGTCGGCCAGTGTCCATCTCGTTAACCATGTTCAATGTTGATGACCTTGACCTAATTCCCATGATCTTGAAAACAAATAATTCCAAAAAATCCCCAAAAAAATTTAAAAATTGAAAAATCAAAGAAAAAATTACATCGATGACACCAACCACCATGCTGGATACCAGTGACCTTGTCCCCAATAACCTTAAATCAATAACTCAAGAAAAAGTTTAAAAAATCAAATAAATTAATGAAAGCAGGCAAGCATATTACATTACTGACNCCATTGACCTTTAAACTTGAACACAAAAAATTCCAAAACATTCTAAAACTTTTCCAAAAAAAATTTAAAACATTCAAAATTATAAAAATATTAATAAAAATTGTATTTAAAATTTATTTTAGAAATTTTTTAAAAATTTAAATTTTGAATGTTTGGGATTAGATGGTACAGGGACTGGAACCGATCAGCAACTATGTTATGACGTCACCCAACCACCATATTGAATCCAAGTGACATTGAACTTGACATTTGACCTCAAACCCAAAAAATCTCCAAATTCTCTAAACAACAAATAAAAAAAATTCATAAGAATATTATTAAAAATTGACAAAATATCAATTAATAATTATTTAAAAATTTTGTTCAACAATTTATAGAAAGTTTACTTTAAAAAATTACATTTCCGGNTACTTAAAAAAATTACATTTCCAGAGGTTTACTTAGCACCACATCCAGCAAATGACTGACAATCGCTAATGTTTCTCATAGGTTGATTACTCGTGTTCGCTTTATCCCTCAACAGTGTTTTTTATTGGTTGATTACTCATGCTTGTTCAACCCACCACCAATGTTTCCCATTGTATTAATATTTTCCTCCCCTACCCCACTCACCCTTGCTCATTCTGTCAAATGAACTAAACACACTATATTAGTTTTTTAATTTGTCATATGTTTACTTCTTCATCACCTAGGTAATGCTGGTGTATTAATGATTGGTTTCATCACCAGAGGAACTGTCAATTTAGCCAACATGTTGGTTGTTGTCGCCAGTGAATTAATAAGTATTTCAGAGAGGCAGAAGGGGCTCTATAAGAAATTAAACGTGCATTACTTCCGGACATCAAAGATGTTGGTGAGCATGTTGCCAGTTCGAGTCCCGATAAGATGGTGGTACTTTGATAGTCATGGACATGCTCACAATTGAGCAGTATTGACTGTGTATTATCTAGAATCTCTTTGTTTAGCTCGAGAATTCATTAGGCTTGTAAAATAGCATCTACCATGCGCCATATGACAAATGGCTGATACCAGACAGACATTCAATGAATGCGACGAATTATCTTCACATATAAATCAGTATATTCATGTTTCATAGGTTAGTTGTTATTAAACCAGCAAATCAATAATATCTCAGCAGGAGTAAAGTGTATGAATTCATGTATGCTTGAAGACTATGGAAGCCACTGATGATGTGAAATCGAGTATGTCATGTACAACTACATGCATACTTTCAATGACTGCCCAAAAATTACATGGAAAACAATGTTGTTATTGTGCCATGACCTTTGGTAAAAGTTGCAATGTGCAGTGAAATGAGAAGTGTGATTGTTTGAAGAACCCATCTCATGCTTTTCTTAGCTGCTATAAATGTTCCAGACAGTTCACTTGACATGTTAACTTAAATGAACACATCAATGCTGACAAATGTAGTGTTCTTTCATCCACTGAAAAACAGCATGTGTTGACTTACATTACCTCCTGTTAATAAATTACATAAAATATTCGCAGATGATGAAGGAACTAGCATGATGAAGCATTATGACAATAGCCACATGCAATTAATAAAAAGTAACACATTGATGAACTACACCAAGAACGGCAAGGATTCGTCTTTTGAGAGCCAGCAAGTGTTGTCGTCAATACCTCTTGCTGCATTGGTGGGTACTGATTCCCCAGGGGATTATGACGAGACATTTAATGTTAATGACAAAATGAGAGATCTACGAGGTGTGGTAGAGTAAATTCCCGTGAAATATACACTTGCAAGACTTTCGTGTGAAATAGATGAACTTCAAAATAAACAGTCGTCGGCTGTAAACACTGTTGATGACCATGCGATTACCACAAAGAAATGTAAACTTAATATTTAGGATGAAATAGGAGGTGAAAACAATCATTGATGAAAATGAATTTGAAGACACTGATAGTGCTGAAGATGATGATGATTTTCTCTAGGTTCCCACACATTTCACCGAGTTTCCTTCGACAAGTTGTGTGAAGAAGGCAGAAGGCATCAAGAACATTCATTACATATTTCTAGAAGACCCGATTGAACTTGCTTATAAGACTCTGAAATTTTATTGACCTTCAAAAATGTAGGGATCTATCGCTATTGCACATTGTTGAGATATCTTCAATCATCAATGAACTGAAGGATCGGGGTTATATCAGATATGACTGTTGGCTACTATCTGCAAACATCTGAAAAACATAAAGATTGAATGTACAAAAAAAAAATCCAAATGTATAAAATAAGTAAATTAATTAAATTTACTTATACATAGTAATGCATGTTTAATTTCTTATAGAGCCCCTTCTGCCTCTCTGAAAGACTTATTAATTCAGTGTTGTAAACAATCAATTGTGAGAGTCTGTTTGAGATAAAATTTATATGAGCGTGTGCATGAGGAAGGCTATGGTTTGATGTAAAGTATTAAGACTTTCTCGGGTAGTTTAAAATGGATGAGTTCTATATGGCAAATGAATGAAATGAGGCGAATATATTTTATGAATGTTTTGCAACTAGAAGGTTGCCCTGGTCAGTTGACCTTTTAAGTTGGCTTGGAAAGTTAGTATGACCCTTTGATATGGTCAGCTCTGGTAGAAATGTTTTGCAAAGATTTTGTGCGAAGAGGTTAGCTACGAAACTCTTATTAGAGAATTTTTTCGAGATTGTCCATCATTGTTTGTTTGTATAGGTGGGTTGTATGGCAGGTTGGTCTTGTCAGCTGGTCTAGCCAGTTTTGCAGGAACTGGTCTCGTCAGGAGTTAGTCTTGGGCTCAGTCAGTCTTTTCAGGAACCAGTCTTAAGTGGAGTTAGTCTTAGGTGGAGTTATTCTTGGGATGAGTTAGTCTTGGGTGGAGTCAGTCGTTGGCTAGTATGATTAGTCTGCATGGCCCCTTGTTGTGACCAGCTAGTAATAGACAATTAGTATGGACTGTGATTTCTCGAGTTCAATGTAACTGGGGTCAAGGTCAAGGTCAACACCAATCAACATGTTGGCTAAATCGACAGCTCCTCTGGTGACGAAATCAATCAATATACTAGCGTTACCTAGGTGATGACAAAGTAAACAAATGACAAATGAAAAAACAATAATGGTGGGTGGAGTTCATTTGACTGAATGAGCAAAGGTGAGGGGTTAGAGGGACGGGAATGTTAATACAATGGGAAACATTGGTGGCGGGTCGAACGAGCATGAGTAATAAACCAATGAGAATAATTGGCAATTGCAAGTTGTCTGCTGGACATGGTGCTGAGGGTACCACCAGATGTAAGTTTTTTAAAATAAACTTTTTTAAAAATTCTTAAAACAAATATTTTTTAATAATTTAAATACGTTTTTTTTATACATTTATAATAATTTATATGAATATTTGGAAGTTTTTAATTTTTAAAAACTTTTAGGAAAATTTTGAGATTTTTTTTTTTTTGGGTTCGAGGTTACAATCATGGGGTTAAGGTCAATAGTAAAGTTAAAGGTCACTTGGTTTTAATATGGTGGTTGCATGACATAATACAATGGTGGCTGGTCTGTTCCAGTCCCTTGTACCCTCTAATCCCAAATATTCTAAACTGCAATTTTTTAAAATAAATGTTAAAATAATTTTATTAAAAATATTTGTATAATTTTTGGAATGTTTTAAATTATTTTGGGAATGATTTAGAATTTTTAGGAATTTTTTCGGTTCAAGGTTAAAGGTACACATTGTCAAGGTCAAAGGGACAGACATCTAACAGGGTGGATGGGGGTGGGGTTTCTAGTCAGTAATGTAGTATGCTTACCAACTTTTATGAATTTATTCAATTTTTTACCATTATTTCTTGAGTTTTGTTTTCAAGGTCATTGGGGACAAGCTCACTGGCATCCAACATAGCAATCAGAGTCATCCNATTATTTCTTGAGTTTTGTTTTCAAGGTCATTGGGGACAAGCTCACTGGCATCCAACATAGCAATCAGAGTCATCAATGATTTTTAATTTTTTTCTCAATTTTTTTGGGATTTTTTGGTTTCAAGGTCATACAAGGTCATGGAAATAGGGTTAAGGTCATCAACATCGAACATGGCTGACAAGATGGACATTGGCTGTTCTGGCGAGAATCGTTTGTGTCGGGAGCTTAGTCAATCCACCTGCCATCAAACCCTGGACCTCCTACATTTACATCTTTAAATATTGTTTAATTTTTTGTTAAATTTCTTTAGAATTGGTTTAAAAATTTTTTACAATTTTTTTGGTATATTTTGGTTTCAAGGTCATCAGAGATCATGGGTACAGGGTCAAGGCCACCTGTATATAATATGGTGGTTGGGCGATGTCACAGCATGGTGGCCGGTCTGGCATCGAACCCCAGCCCCTTACGCCAGACATCCCCAAAACTATCTATTTATCTACTTACATAATTTAAGTGGCGTCGCACATTGATTTTCGAAATGGTGGCCAGATAAATAAATTGATAAGTTTGTCATATCTATTAAACAATTTAACCAAATTCAACCAAACTTTACATGTTTACAGTATCTATTAGGAGCATCGTACACACAACCTTTTTTATGCCATATTTCAGGGACCAATCAATCAATTTTCACCAAATTCTTCACACAAGTACCTCCATGGTAGGCCATGTAAACTTAAGTGTTTTAAGTAGCTCAGGCACTTATTTTAAAAATAACGGTACTGTAAATATTTTACGTTTGTAAATTGCAAACCCTATCATTCAAAACATTAGACTGATAACATCCTAAGTTAATGGTCCAAATCCTGTTTCCGTAATATATTTGACAAGCGAACCGGCCTGGCTTCGCCTGGGTACAATTGAGTTTTACAGTGATACACTAATAAATAAATTGAGAAAAGACAATTCATTTATGTGAAAACAGAATTATAAAACTATACTATGTTGGCCTAGATTTTTAACTAATTACGGCAACCCAAGTAGAAGGAAATATTTTTGACGTGACAACGTCTTATAATTCGATAGAGCCGGCTGCACGCACGAAAAAACATGACTCATGCGGCGTTACCTCGCTCTGAGGCGTTCCATGTAAGGCTTGAAGTGCAAGCGAGAGCGCGGAACGAGCGAAAAAAAAAAATTGACATAATTGTATTTATGCGTACAAATAAATCTCACTTGATCAATTTCATTGTGATTTCCAATTACCTCCTTCTCTATATACATACAAATCTATTAAACAAATGAAATTAAAATTTTCTTTTGAAAAATGCTACCATTCCATCAGTATTTTCTTAAGACGTTGTCACGTTCAACTATCGTCAGTAAACCGACTTTACAGACAACCAATTTTTTTTACCCAATATCCAAGAAGTAGGGTATTGTTTTTGGAGTGTATATGTGCAACTATCGCGTAGTTACCACATTTCCGCTTTCCAGCGTCAATGTATGAAAATCAAAACGTGAGTTTCATCAAATTGTAACTTTAGAAATAAGTGTACCTAGGTATTACTTTTTGCGCTTGGCTGAGGGATTTTAATTGATCACCAAAGTTAAGCAACGATCCCAGCGGCACTCAATTGGATGGGTGACCATTTAGTGGCATAACATCTGAGCGCTTCTGGGCTTCAGAGGGCACGTTAAATATTCGGTCCCAGTTGTTATCGATTGATAGCAGTCGTTAAGCCATTTCAGAGGTCCATGGGCGGCCTAATAAACTCTGACACCAGAGGGAAAAAATATTTTGGTCACATTCCCAGCCGTTGCAGAATTACGATTTGTTGTTATTCCACAGGAACCGTACAATTTTCCGGGATAAAAAGTATCGTATGTCCTATTTCAGGACCTAAAGTACCTAAAAGTATCATATGTCCTATTCCAGGACCTAAAGTACCTACATACCAAATTTCATAAAAATCCGTTCAGCCGTTATGGAAATGAGTTTAGTCACGTTCCCAGCCGTTGCAGTATTACGTTATTCTACAGGAACAGTACAATATTCCGGCATAAAAAGTATCCTATGTCCTATTCCAGGATCTAAAGTACCTACATACCAAATTTCATCAAAATCAGTTCAGCCATTATGGAACTCAGTGGTAACAAACATACACACACACATACACACACAGACTTTCACATTTATAATATTAGTAAGATTACATGTTAGTTTGTGGTACAAGGATTTCTGGGTTCAAGTCCTTGGTAAGGTATGTGTGTATTTGTAATTGTATCGCTACTGTTGCACATGTTTCTGGTTTCATCTCTAATGATATTGCTGTCAAAAATACGTGAAGGCCTACCTATAATCTAAGCTTATAAAAACTTCATTAAAAATGATTTGCACCCATGTAGGGGAAAGTAAGCTCATTAGTTATATCAGTAACTTCTTGTTTTCTTAATACAATCAAAATACAGTATAATCACAATTATTCTACCTTTATTTATTCAGAATTCTGAATCATCCAACACCATCCTTAATTAAAAAATTAAAATTTAAAATGTATGCAATTGGCTGGAAAATTCCATTTTTGAGTGTCCCGTGACTATACGTAGTACCATAAGTGAATGACCGCTGAGTCACAGGATGCGCCTTTCACAGTGAGTCATCAGGCCTAACCTGTAAACAACCCATCAGTGTCGATAGTGACTGCATACCGATCAGTTCATTTCTCTGTCTTAACTTGTTTTGTTCGTTCCGTTTATCCAAAGTTGTGTGGTACAGTGTTTGTAGTGATGGCTTCCAAAAGGAAAAAAGGTTGTCGTGGCTATGGAAGAGAAACTAATGGCTTTAAAAATAATAGACAAAGTTGAAATATTATTAAAAAATACACAAGACTGTGGTGTTGGGCCACGTAAAACCCTTGCAGGCAAGGCAGAAAGAGTAGCCCCTGGTCATAAACGAAGTAAGGAATGTATCACAATTCTTGCTTGTAGTAATGCTACTGCCAATATAAAGATGAAACTTCTATTGATTGGGAAATCAAAAAATCCTAGAACTTTCAAACAAGTCTCTAAAAATGCATTGCCAGTAAAATATTCAAACCAAAAGAGTGCATAGATGAACTCGGATATTTTTAAGGACTGGCTTTTTAATGAATTTGTACCAAAGGTGGTAAAATTCTTGGAAGAAAAGTAATTGCCAAGAAAATCCATTTTGTTATTGGACAACGTCCCCACTCATTCAAGTGAAGACGAACTTAAGAGTTGGAGAGATCAAGACAATGTTTTTACATCCTAATATTATGTCCATTTGTCAGTCAATAAGCCAAGGTGTACTGGAAAACATAAAAAGAAACTACCGCAGGCTGCTTTTGTCATCTTTGATTGACTCAACTGACCAAGGAGAAAACATGATTGAGAAATTTCGCAAGATAAATCTTAAAGACGTAGCTTACTTTGTTGCACAATCCTGGGATAGTGTTGGTGCAGGAACAATTGCTAAATCGTTGAATGTTTTATTGGGTGAGAAACCTCATAGTAAATAATCCACCTCAGAAGATAATGAAAGTCTTTTGCCTTTATTAAAACAAATTTCTGGATGCGAAGATGCGACAGTTACAGATGTCAATGAATGGTTTACCCTAGATCAAGTGTATGAAGTGACTGACGAAGTTATTGTCAACACTGTCAACTGCAATGATAACAATGCAGAAGAAAATGAAAACAGAACAATGAACCTGAAACTAAGATTACCCACAACAAAGGATTTCAAGCCCTCGAAACAGCACTGCAGTACGTGGAGCAACAAAGACAATCGACAAGCACTGAAGTCCTGCTATTTCAGCGGCTACAAGGCATAGCGGCGTAAAGACGTACTTTGGCAGGCAAGCAAACAAATATCACCAGGTTTTTTAAACAAATGTAATCAGTTATGTACGTATTCACTTACAGTATTATCTTGTAATTTTATTGTATGTGCTGTAAATATAGTACTATAGTAATAGTATGTACGTATCTTGGTGTAAAAATACATTATGAGTCAGTAAATATTAGCATTTTATGTTTTTCCTTATTATTCAACCTTTTTGATTACCCGAATTTCGGCCGGCCTGTTTAGGTCCGATAATCGTGACTCTACTTTCTAACCAGGGTTTAAATTTTGCATCTGCAATCCCCTCTTCCGATAACTTATCCACCACCTCCAAATCAAACTCTCTAAATCTGTCTACTATCCTTTCTTTTATTAGCAAAATTAAGGTTCAGGGGTTTCTTTGGTGGAAAATTTTTAAAAAATCTAAAGTTAAAACAATAATTTCTTTGAGAATATTTTTTTATATCTCTGTGTTCATGGCTAGAGCTGTTTCAATATTATAAATATGTCAAAATAGAAAAATTTTCATAAAAGAGATTGTCATCAGTTGCACAGTTTAGGCCACAGATGTGAACATGGATTATATAATCATTAACATACATATGTCTCACTCACTTTCCATTCAAACTTCATATTATTGACCAAATTATGGTCACAATATTTATATAATATATAATTAACATTAAAACACTTATTGTCTAAACAAAATTTAAT
>NQII01013630.1:0-20092 GCA_002778355.1 Clitarchus hookeri
GACAGTGTCACTATGGCTGTCTAAAAAATACGCACAACCGCTTTCCGACACTCGTATAAATTGTATAAATTGATTCCGGTATTTATTCCAACACATTGTTAAGAATTCCCACAGTCAACACACGGAACAACAATCCATAATGACAAAAAACAACGCCGAGTGCTGAGCTATGTAAAAACGAAATACCAAATGTCCCCGTATTTCCTATAGCTTCTAGTTTCGAAAACGAACTATGACAATGCCGAGTCTATACGAAGCGTTATTCGTCACTGTAACCACAAAGTTATAATTTATGTGGAAGTTATGATATATACGCCAATAAGTTCCTTAAACATCAAAAAGTAGCATCAGGTACCTGTGGCAGTTAGCAACACTAAAAACACTGAGGAGCTGCGGTGGCTGGACGGTTAGTCTGCTCGCCTTCCGCCAAGGCGAAATGGGTTCAATCCCCGTCCGGGTTAATTCCGGATTTTCGCATGTGGGAATCGTGCCTGACGATGCCACTGGTCGGCAGGTTTTCCCGGAGATCTCCCTTTTCACCCACCCTTTCATTCCGGTGCTGCTCCATACTCGCCTCACTCACCCTCGCTGTTAAGAGCCGCCCAACTTTCTTCACTCACTCAAAACACAAAAAGTGTTTAAAGTCACAGATTTCGAAAAATCCTGTTCGTGTTCGAACCTCGCTCCAAAGTATATTGTTCTAAATTTCCTAAAATGTATATTTTACTACAAGTACAAAAAATTAACCAGCAAATTTACGGAGAGGTTTTAATTCACGGAAAGTTCAAACGTGTCCGTAACTTTACTGATAATCCTGGAGGATTTTGTACCAGTACTTTTCCGTAAATATAATGGAATTTTTTCAAACAACGAATGTTGCAGTTAATTTTTTGATATATAGTATTCGTAATTTTGCACCATTCTATGTAAAATTAGTTGTACAATGTACATGTTATTTTACATATTTGTAGGATAAATTTACTTGGACGAAGAATAAAAAAACTTTGACATATATACGAGTCAAATTTCACTGACATCAGTGGAGACACTGCTACCACATACATTTTGTGTAAAATTACTCAATTTTTTACATGATATATATTTGTGGAAATTTGCTTGCCAAACCCTTAAATTTTGTCAACTTACGTCTAACTCATGTAACTTTATGGAAGGTGTAATTATTTTTATTATATTTGTTTGTGCATGTGATATTCTGGAGATATTCGGATAAACAAAGTCCCCAGAAACATCAGAAAGCCGAAAGTAATAACAAAGTGTACTGAAAAGATACAAGTACAATTAATGAAAATATCCTGCTTTATAATTCAAGTTACATTCAAAGTGCCTTTACTTCAGGCTATATTACGGCAACTTCAAATTTACGGTTGATCACCATGATCGGAACACGAACAGAACAGGCTTAATGAAATGAAGGCAATATGATACAGCGTAGACCTGCTATTGAAAAACATAAGATTTCGAAGTACCGCCCACGAAGTTCAATATTAATAAAAAAATCTGCAAAATTATTGTTGAGACAATAAGAAGCTAAACTGTTGTCCTGATAACTAATCGTCTAGAACAAAACTTTGTTATACGTTGATAAGGGCCGTCAGTAGGAGGGAGGGGAAAATTACATGCATGCATGTGCGGAAGTCATTAGTGATTTGCATACCAATTTAAAGAAAATCGTTTTCGAGTAAAGAGGAACGAGATGAGATAAACGTGGAAATGGAGATCTATCTCACAAAAACAAGAAGTTATAGACGATTAGTTACCAGTATAATAGTCTAGATGTTTGTGACAATAGCAATGCAATTTATAAATAACATAATGTACATAATTAGCTATGATTAAGTGACTGTCACTAGTGTGAAGACAATGATAGGGTATTTGGTCAGAATTGATATTGGCATTCAATATTGCGGCCGCTGAAAGAATAATAAGTGAAATAGTAGAGAGATACAGTTTAATCTTCTAAAAAAATTAGCTTTGTGTTTTTATAACATTGCAAATAAATTAAGAAATTACATTCAGCACTTCTAGGTTTGTTTGGACCTCGATCCCTCACGAACTCGGCTACGCCTCTGGTGACATGTAACAACACTGTGCAAGTTAGCTTTTTTAAGGAATCGGTTGTCGCTTATCCAGTTATCATTAATTTTGCACTTGAATTTAAAACGGAAACTATTCTCTAATAGTTACGATATAATAATTGCATAAACGTCATCTTAATGTTACGGATTAATAATAATGTTATATTTATAATTGTATTTTACTTTGATTCAATTTTTTTATGTCAGGAAAAAACTGCTTTTTACGTTGCAAAAAACGTATCTAGTCACAAAGAATGTTTCAACAAACTGTAAAACACACACTAAAAAAATAATAGGAATAAGTGGTAAACGATTCGTAGCGTTAATATTAACCTTACAGGAGCAAAGCAAAACAAAGTGAAGGGTTATGGCCTTGGGCAAACGTCTCAGGTTTTCTTTGCTGGCTATAATTTCACGCTCATATAGCTCGCTGTCACCTAGTCAAAACACAAACTAAAAACACTTTTTTTCTTCTAAAATTTATGTTTGACCGCAATGAAAGGCTATAGCGGTAAGATTGTCCTTCATGTTGACACTGCACAATTTTTATGATCAAAACTACTGTTAAATCACGGCTACAGTGTATGCATTTATGTAACGTGCACTTTATTTATTCAACGCATCCTTTACAAGCTATGTATGGCAACTAGCTGTTTCATAATTTCTTGTGGATTAACGATTCTTATAGCGCCCTGTGTGTGAAGAAACAAGCGTGTAAACACTGTCATTTATAAAATGCACGTGCTTTATAAAACAGCTTGGAACTCGCCGACGTTGGATGTGCTTATCACTGATGTCGGAAGAAATAAATTACAGGGTAATCTCTGCAAATTTCATGTTTACGAAAAATAAACTTATCTATCGTTGGGTTTCTGATGGCGTCGGAAGCCTACCGAATGTTGATATTATACATGAAAACCACCTTCTCTTACGATGCTAAAAGTTACCCAATTTTCTTTACGAAAAGAAACGAGCCGAGGTAATTTGAGAAATTGCTATCGCAGTAAATCGGTAATTGATGCATAACATTTCCCCTAATTAACTTTGCATTAGGTGGCGTCCCGGAGCTGTTTTTCTCGCGCGCAAGCGTAATTAACGTTGGGTATTGTCATTAGGGCCGGCTTTATTAATGCAGGCACACGAAGCAGCTTCGTTCGTCATGGTATGGGATAGAGAAACGTGTTTTGTGACCCTAAATAGTAAGACTTGCTACTGCAATATTCGGTTTATGGCAACTGCCAAAAAAAACNAAAACCACCTTCTCTTACGATGCTAAAAGTTACCCAATTTTCTTTACGAAAAGAAACGAGCCGAGGTAATTTGAGGAATTGCTATCGCAGTAAATCGGTAATTGATGCATAACATTTCCCCTAATTAACTTTGCATTAGGTGGCGTCCCGGAGCTGTTTTTCTCGCGCGCAAGCGTAATTAACGTTGGGTATTGTCATTAGGGCCGGCTTTATTAATGCAGGCACACGAAGCAGCTTCGTTCGTCATGGTATGGGATAGAGAAACGTGTTTTGTGACCCTAAATAGTAAGACTTGCTACTGCAATATTCGGTTTATGGCAACTGCCAAAAAAAAAACAATAATAATATTTCCATGCACCTATAGCATTCCTTCAAGCCTCACGGCTAAGAAAAACACCAAAATATATTGATTTACTGTGCACATAATTATTTCTAGCTTTTCCATCACATTGTTATAGGCAAATGAAGTATACGGAAATTTAGATAAAAAGCCGTGGAGCAACATGAAATATCTTCAAAGAAAATGATTTAAGGAAAATTGAGGTACAGTTATCTGTACTTCCACGTAAAATGTTACAAACGAGCCGTAGTTGGTTAATTACAGGCCCTACACAAATATATGTGGACATGAGAAACGATCTGCTCGTGTAAACACTTTAAAATTAATAAATATCTGATTTTTTCTTGTTACTGACAAATTTGACATTTCTGTTGAAAATTTACTCGAGATAATTAGACTTCAAATTTTTTTTAAACTAATTATGTTCCTCAATTTTTTATTGATAGGAAATTAGGAAGTACGCTATTATTAGAACTGCACCACAATTTTCCTCGATTGAGGACAGAAAATGACCTAGAGAAAACCAATATCAGTAGAGCAGGACGGTATATAGTCCAAGACCTCCTCAATCCAAATCGGCTATGTGTTTCAGCATGGCCGAAAAATGTTCCATGGCGAAGAAATGCGTATCTTGACTACTGACGTTTGTCAAATATTGCCAGTAAAGCGAACTACCGATTTTATAACCAGCGACGCGGAGGACTTTGCTTAAGCGCCCTTGTGACTTCACTGAATTAGTGTATTATCGAATGTCCGATCCTAAAGAGCAACTGTAAAGTAAGTCCGGGTGTATCACTGCACAAGCAACGCACTGGCATCATCTAAGAGCATTGCATAAGCATCCATGAAAAATGTCTTTTGAACACGATTAGTGTACGAATTAAATATGTGTCCACAAGAAAACGGAAGCAGAAATGTGTTAGGATTTAAAAAAAAAATTATTTTCAAAGTCTGCGTGGAAGAAAGTTTTCTTTTTATAGATAATGCGTTTAACTATACATAAAAAATTATGTAATGTGTTTGTTTTGTACAAATTACTAATGTATAACCGTTCCAGTCTCTATTTATGTTCCCCGCTTATGTTTATTTAGAAATTTTAAATTGCGCTGATATATCTGTCTATAAGAATAAGATTGTACACTGCTTATGGCGAACCAGTCATTCAATTAGGCGTTTTCATCTCTCCTTACACAGCTTACACAGACACGAGTTGTTAGATCCCTGCAATAGTACAATACGTTGCCATTTTGAACTATGTAACCAAGATTGAAATGTCAGGTTTCGCGGTGTGTATATTATATATATCTATATTATATATTCATATATATATAAACAGTATTAATTTACCAATAAACACGGTTATCAGTCTTCTCCAACTTACAAGTACTATTCATGTGTATTCATATTCACCGTAAATGTACAAAAGCTTTTGTCTTCAAGTATTAGTAGCTCTTGCTTAATATGTTGAAAGAGGTACTTGTACTTGATCAACTTCATTCATACTTCTGGAGTGCCCCTAGCGCTTCCGTACATATCCGCACTCTACCCGTTGGGTAACTCACCCTCCGCAGCGCTCTCGACCTCTTTCTCGTAGACGCCGTACACACACTCGTCCGCCACAGTCTCTCACTCCTTCGTTCACCTATTTTCACTCTTTGCTACACTTCGCAAGATGGCTATCACAGACTCCCGGCCCTTCGGCTGCGCCGGTATTTATATTGTCAGGCGCCTTAGCCGAGAACATTCTTTTCACATCGGCTTGTGTCGAGGAGGCGGGGAGATGTGCAATAGTCCACAGCCACTGACCCCTCCTGCAGGGAGGAGGGTGGTGACCTCGGTTCAGAACAGCTGTCAATCCCCCCCTTCCGGCCTATCCTAGCGACTTAGAGGGTCCGCCTTGGAGTGGAGCTTCGTGAGGGGAGGGTGAAGACGTGGTGCCCCTGCTCCGAGAATGGTTGTGCACTGCTGACGCGAGAGGGCTGGTGGTTCACACGTATCATAATTGTTATTAAGGGTTGCTTGCATGTGTGGTTGTATGCAAGTTTCTTGGCCACGCGCCAAACGGTTCAACTTGCATGAGTGAGTGTTGTATTTTTTCTTGGCTGTACCTGAAAACACAAGGGAATCAAACGAAAAAATAACATTAAAGTGAAGCAATTACGGAAAAGTTCTTAACGTGTAAACAATGATTTAACGCCACAGAAAAATAATTTCGAGACGAAGCCCTAAAGATGTAGGCATACATAAGGCTAGAGAGAAATATGGAACGATGGGAGGATTTACAATCGACATATCAAAGCTAGCGTTTATTAATATAGACGGCGATGGTTAATCGAGGGAAAAATTTACATTTAACTACTTTTCAAAGTACAGTGCACATATCAGAAAAAATAATTTTATTATTGGTTGTCGTGTGTGTACTATTGAACTATTTTCCAATTTCTCTGGAACAATGAGCATTTTGACACTCTTAAGACTAAACCTACATGATTGTTTTGCGAAGTACCAAGACGAAAAAAAATGTATCATACAGTCATAAAAGGATTAGCGTAAAATATGTTGGCTCAAAAAATTCTCGCAATTTTCAAGTGTCTAATTATTAATACTGCGGACATCAAGTTGTATAACAAGTCGTGAATGTGAAACCACCAGCGAAAACAGCGGCCTCGCTGCTAAAGTCTACAAACAGCCACGAAAACTCGAGTCTGCTCTATTTGACTGCAGTTTCATGACTGTACAATTGCAAATATTTTCCAAGATATACGAAGCACCCTTTCTGTGTCCAGAATCTTGAGCTAGATACTATAAATGCTTTGCGCTTTACCAATAAGTATGGGGTTTACCATAAGGTAAAAGTGACATAAATACGTACATTTGTAAAAACAAATATTACTAGGAAAGCATACTTTTACAAGTTAATAACAGTGATCAAACTGAAGATAATATGTAGTTATGATGTTAAATTGCAATGTAGGCTACAAAATTAGGTATTGTAAATTTACTCAAACTTTGCAAGTATCAAAACACAAAGAAATGTCTGTTATTTATAATCTAGGTGATTGAAATCTAATGTGGATAGGTGTGATGAAATGGAAGCTGTAGTAGTACCAACCTATCCTATCTGGCCCACGACAGCTACGCTGACTGAATCCCTACAAACTATGTGTAGCAGTACTATGGATCTAAATCTTGTGGCAAGAAACAATTTTTTTGTTAGGTGCTGATGAAAATGTTTTCGTGTCGTTTTAAGTGTACTACGATAATACATATATTGTTACGCGCCAAACAACGCACGAAGCGCGGGCACTATGCACGAACTCGGCTATGTGGGGAGTAACCCACCTCGACCATCCCATCCCCCAGGCAGACCCACTCGCGGTCCCGTCGCTGGGAGGCCGAAAATGATTGACAGCTGACCTGGCTCGCGTCACAACCCCTCCTCCCCTCTGCTGGGGAAGCCGATGACTTCAGAGGGTGTACAAGAATATTTAGGAACGAGGACGCCCGGCGCAACGCGGGTTTTAGATACATTTCTGGTTCAATGGTCGTCCTTTGGTAGAAGTCATCTGGCTGAGTCTAGTACCCGAGCAAAGTCTAGTGGCGAGGGACATCGATGAAGAGGACGGACGACGACGGAAGATTGTGAGACAATGGCAGAAGAGGTGTTTGTTGTGTGAACGGACGAGAGGGCGAGAAATCCAACGAGTGACGACTACTGTGCATGAGGGTGCTCGGAGAACTCTAGAACACTGCGGACTGGTGGGACCTGTACTGAACTGAGATGGGACTGTACGAACATGTTAATCGGACTTTATTGCAATTATTGGAACTGTCAAATATGGATATATAATTTATAAATTAATTCATTATNAACATGTTAATCGGACTTTATTGCAATTATTGGAACTGTCAAATATGGATATATAATTTATAAATTAATTCATTATGTTTTGATACATTGTCTATTATGACTGATTTTATTTATTTTATTATTATAATTCCTTTAAGGTGATTGTAAATTGTACTAATTGAATTTATTAATTGTTAGAAGCAAGAGATATCAATTCATGGCGAGATATTGAGACGCCAGTTAATTTGTTTTGATATAATTTGTATTAAATTAGGAAATTATAATTGAGACTTTTATTTAGTTAAGACCTCCATCCCTTAACGAACCGGGTTTAACTAACTGTCTTTGAAAAATTGTAACAATATTTCTCTATTAGGCAAAAATTATATACACTAAAAAAAAAATTGTGGTACCCATAAATATTTTTTTGTTGACCACAAAAATCTTTTGTCACTTTGGACATCACAAAATATTTTGTGGCAGCAATGAAATTATTTTGCCAATACGATTTGTGTTTAAGTTGTCTTGTGCATTAGTAAGTAATTTAAGAAATGGAACTGCTCTGTGGTGTGGGATAGAACACGAGAACTGTACGTTGCCAGGTATGTACTCTAACCGCTCACCCACTACTTCGACATCTCATATGAACTGTATTTGTAGTAAATGAACAATTAAAGTTTTATCGTTCTTAATTTGTGCGAAACATCATCGCTGACGTTTTACAGCTACGGATGAGCAAACTGACTATCAACGTCTATATTGTGACTGCAGCACGTTACATTTTATATTTGCTTCTTTCTCTTGTAAATTCGTTCATTACACCAGATAAAGAAGGAAGCGCTTCCTACTTCTCGCTTTCTTGACATACTGCGTGCATGCGTAGTTTACGGTAGTAATTTGAGGTCGCAGCAAAATACATTTTTGTCGTCATCATAAGCGCTATTGTCGTTAACTAAACATCATATTGGAAGTAAAAAATTAATTGTAACTCCCACAAAATTATCCTGACAACCAATAATTTTTTTTCCAATAAACAAATTTGTTCTTTATTGCACTAAATGACTTTTGTACTAGTCAATCTACTGTATGTGGTAGTGTTGACAACAAACTGTTTATTAGCCGCAACAAAATTTTGCCTAGGGAAGCTTTGACAAAACAGTTTTTGCAGCCGCTGCAATTATTTTTTCAGTGTATAGTCACCTACTTAGTACAGGTGATATAGTGTCGAAGACAACGATAATCGAGTGTAGTGAACGTTATCTACCTGTTAGCTATTCGATTTCTTTGTTAAATAGTTAAAGTGCGATTTTTTCGAGAAACCTAAGGTATTAAAGGACTAATTTGAAGTCAGTCGCTAACCTGTTTTTAAAATATCGATTACTCTTCTGCGAAACAAAATTTAAAGCGAACTACGGTTGGCAAACCCTGTCTCATGAAATAATTTGCAGTCACGAGGGTTTCATCATGTTTTCTGATTTTTACACGATTATTTATTATCCAAACACTAAAAATTCCAGCTTAAATACATTCTGTAATATTTGTAAAATTCACGTTCTTAAGCTGCAAATCAAAAGTGGCATAACNAAAATTCCAGCTTAAATACATTCTGTAATATTTGTAAAATTCACGTTCTTAAGCTGCAAATCAAAAGTGGCATAAAGCCCTTAGGAATCAGTTTTGTAGTTAAAGTCTTCGCTACATATTCATGTTTCTGACCAATGCTTTTTTCGCGACGAACCTGCAACTGCATCTAAGCGACATGATCCGGTTGTAACCTGTATTTAAANCTAAGCGACATGATCCGGTTGTAACCTGTATTTAAAGGAAGAGAAATATGCAACTGCTTATGAAACATATCAAAGTATGGCCATTGAGTAAAGATATACCTACAGTGAACTTCCCCAAGTGAAAGTTTCTAACCACTCCAGCAGGTAAGAATCTGTAGATCTTGGTATTAACAATTAACACCACATAGCGCTAGTCCATTGTCGTGGTGGCTGCGTAGGGAAGTCGGCAGAGTTGCCACTGCGACATATACCCTCTCTCTCNAAATATTACGTGTCCTGTAAAACATACGTATGTCCAAAATGAAACTTAATGTAAGCTTAAGTTAAGGGAAACGTTGCAAATTACTCACACGGTCATAATAAAGCAATGAACGCAACTTTATAAAATACGTGGTAACTGTGGAGTTACGTAATGTATATACATTATCACACGAATGTTCTGTAGGCTATNCAACTTTATAAAATACGTGGTAACTGTGGAGTTACGTAATGTATATACATTATCACACGAATGTTCTGTAGGCTATGGGTGTAGTTCAGTGGATTGGTGCGCGGGTCTGCATCACATAATGCTAGAGGCTTTAGAGTTCAAATCTCCGTCGTGAAATGATACTTATGTGGTACATTATTGCTGTTTATAACTTATGTTATAGTTAGAAGACGTTTATTTCTAGAATCACTTTGTGTAAAAGCACAGTGGAAACGCCTAGCTGTGGTAGGTTTCTAGTCAAATCCTAAAGTATGTAATTTGAGCTGTGTGGCGTGAGTAATGTTAATAGCCACACATTAAGCCTTAAGTTTAATATTGTGATTTTTTGCATTTTTTTGGCTTTCTAATCGTAAAAGCTTGTTAAATTACGGAAAGCACCAGATTGATTATTATGCTAATAAAAGATACATATTTAAATACAGTGGCGGAGCAGGGGGGAGTGTGGTCATATCGGGACATATCCCCCCAAACCGAAATAAAAATAAAATATTCAAAAATAAAAGTTTAAAACACAATAATAACTTTGATATTATTTTATTACAATAAATGTGTGAACCCCCTTGAACACGAAAGATGTTTATAGCATTTTGTGGTTCCATATCTGTATATTAGTCCATTTGTTATAAATAATAAATACTATTTTAACTATTAATTTGCAATAATACAGCTTTCGTAATTTGTCCACAAATATAAATATTAACCCCCCCCCNNCCCCCAAATTCCTGACTACGTCCCTGTTTAATAAATTTGCTAATATTTTAATGACTGGCGTAAGTGACCGTCGTACATAAATGTGAATATAGTACCTTGTTTCCCATACATAAGCAGTGCCGTTACTCATATAATATTCCATACATTAATTGTACTCGTACTTAGAAACCTAAATAAAAGCAGTCTTCAGGGGAAAGAAACAATCTTTGTACTTTTGGATGCACCACAAAGCTCNACTCGTACTTAGAAACCTAAATAAAAGCAGTCTTCAGGGGAAAGAAACAATCTTTGTACTTTTGGATGCACCACAAAGCTCCTAAATATAACATTTTGTTGCATTTGTACCCCTGCCATCCTGCGAATTGTTTTGCCTGCCATTTAGAATTTACTGTTAGCACTTTATTTAACGTGTGGGTATGAACTGATGCGTTCTTTCTTCTCTTCTGCTACAGAAACTTGTATGCCGTCTTTTGTGCCCAGGGGTAGAACAGAAGTTAGCAGAGATTGGGTATCGTGTAGTGCCGGCTCAAATTACTCACGCCTCTCGCATAATTTAGGCACCGGANAGAAGTTAGCAGAGATTGGGTATCGTGTAGTGCCGGCTCAAATTACTCACGCCTCTCGCATAATTTAGGCACCGGAAACTTCATAAAAAACATCTAAAATATCGGAAGACATACTGTTTTGAAAATATGATACCTACATACTGGTAGTATCTTAATAACATATTAAAATTAACACGTTTATGGGGCAAGGGAATGCTGGTAGAGAGGAGAAAATACCCACGATAAACGAATCGAAACTAAATGTGCTGTATGAATTAACACTCCTCGTTATTAAGATGATTTCACATGTTATAAAATAAATTTCGTTCGTATAGTATAATCGAGCAAACAAAATGAGTGGTCTTTGACGAAAAAATTATTTATTCTTTCAACAAAACATGGGGCACAGAGAACATAACTATTTCTAGGATAAGTAAATTATAATTTTGTACTTATGCCACAAAGTTAACACACAAGGATGCCCTACTGTTACAAATAATTCAAATTGTTACACATTTTTCGTAAATTGTTCTCAGTAACCATGTGTAGGCTAGGAGATGACAAACATTCCAGAATACATGAAATACTTTTGACACAGTGAAGATATTTAAAATTATTTTCTGTTCTTCTTGGTAACAACTGTACACTATGAACAGATAAATTATTTGATTCGAATGCGTTCNTTTAAAATTATTTTCTGTTCTTCTTGGTAACAACTGTACACTATGAACAGATAAATTATTTGATTCGAATGCGTTCAAACACACCAGGACACTTTAATTTAGTGTAAACTGTGAAGTCTGAAGTAAAACTGGGTTTAAAATTCAGAATCTAAGCCATAAATTATGCGTTAAACGTATTGTAGAAGAAACGAAAGTGTGTTACCTAAGGTATTGGTTTCCAATGGAACGTATCAGGTCGTGTGCGTTGTTGGGATTTCCTTAGGGGTTGAAAGATGTAGTTATATTTTATATCTTAAGTGAAACTTGTGAGGCGACGACCACACAGCAGCCGGTGTTGTTGGCGGTAAACTGTTATTTACAGCAATGTATATATAAAAAATATTAAAACTTCGTGTGTGTGCACATTTTAACGATTATATTTGTTCACGAAAATAGTTTCTCTGATAGAAAATGTTGGCTGTGAAGTATGATCTGCTTAAATATGGTTGTGATATACAATGTATGGTTAGGAACAAAGGTACCAAAGGCTTGCCACCTGTTTATATTGGTTAGAATTAAGAATTAAAACAATATTGGACACTGCAAATACAGAAGACGTTTTTCCGTGTGACAGATAAGCGCTTACTGTATAATTTGTAATGCATTATTTTTTATTGTAAACGTAGGTTAACTATTAGCAATTGGAACCGAGTCATTGCATTCAACCGATGTTTAGTGTAGAAATAGTTACATTTTGTAATG
This sequence comes from Clitarchus hookeri, assembly GCA_002778355.1. NCBI lineage: Eukaryota > Metazoa > Arthropoda > Insecta > Phasmatodea > Phasmatidae > Clitarchus > Clitarchus hookeri. Next base: position 12,494 of record NQII01013630.1, read on the forward strand.
TTGTCTGAAGTAAAATATTGCGCCTCTCTTTGTTATGTCTAGTTTTCATGCTTTCGTTAGTGTTAGCATTACTGATAATAACTTCAGTGTCAACGTTTCTTGCACTGTTATGAATTTGACGTTTTAGTGTAAAATTTGAAATTGTGTGTTGTGTTACGCTCGTGAAACTGTAATCACACATGGCTGTTAGCTTTTCAGAAAATAAGCTCTAATGAAAATCATTATTGTAAACATGGGTCTTATAGAAATGAGAATTGTATTGTCGCATAAAAATAAACATGTGTTAGAATTGAGCCTTATGCGTGATCATCAATATACTTTTCCCGCAGTATGTATAAGCTATTCTGCTTAATGAGAAGCACACACATACAGCGTTCGCAAAGTACGTAAATATTGTAAATGCCTCGGGAAATGACATATGCACATACACGGGGTAACGAATGTGTGTACGTCTCGCGCCCATGCAGCCCATAGGCTACTATTTTGAAAAGCGATTTATATGTAGTTCATAATTGTTATTCCTAATAGTTATTTTTCTAAATAGTGGTATGGTGGCATTAACTTTGGAAAAAAGCCACCGAGAAAAGTTCTTAGCAACTTTCTTTTAAATTTTTAACCTTTGATGTTCTTTAAGAAACGGGATAAACATAACAAGTTTTTTTTAATTGGTTATAAACCGGGCGTGGCAATGAATTTATAGTTTATATGCAGGGCAGTGAGAATACTGTCAATTTTTTACAAGGAAATACATCGATGAGTGTAAACGTTATATCGAATTTCGAAAATTAGTTTTTATTCATTCCATCATTAGTGTTAAAATAAAATTTACCTCCAGTTTTTACCAGTTTTATTAATACTTTAAAGATAACTACGTTTACTGCGTCAAATACTTATTCATTCCTTTCTTGAAAAAATGTTTATTATTGATTAATAGCAAAAGTTACATTGCCATGCGCTTTTCAGCTACAGCTCCTAATTGGTTGACAATTTTAAATCTATTTACCAACGTTCCAGCACAAATTTAGTATTTGCATTCCATCAAAATGCTTGTTCAGATTAATATGAGCTGGCTAGTTGCAGTAACGGATACAAATACGCATGCCTGTCAGAATGTATCAAATATCGAGCCTAGTGGAATACGCTTATATACAAAAGTGAATTCCTAGGTTCAGACACAGCCTCAATGATACTTGAATTGACAAATTTAACGTATTGATTATTTGTACGGACAGTCACATTTGTAGTAGATCACAACACCAAACTGTAAATACTGTGTCACATTGTAGACCTTCGTGCGTCTAATATATATTTCTCGACTAGTCGTCAATTATTTCCTTTCAATTTCCTTTAAAATAAGAATGGAATGAAAATGCTACTATAGTGGGTGACATTATTAATGAATAATATCTAATTTGTAATTGTAAGTGCCAGCAGTACTAGAATTTTATCATGAACTATAGTAAAATAGTAAATCATAATGAAAAACAATGAACTATATATATTTATTATAATTCATTTTCGCAGAGGTAAATAAAACAAAATAGTAGTTGACAGAGCTGCAGGTTTTAGCATTTACATAAATCTAAGACAGAAACGAAACACATGCAATGGTCGCTACTAGTAAATCATGAGTTAGGTATTCACAGTTGTAACGAAGACTGATAACTCGCATGTGACAGGGCTCGCCTTTAGCAGAATGTGAAAGAGCACGTGGGTGAGCCGAGGCCAGGGTGATGACCTACTTTTGCCTGGCAACACCGCACGGGTTTGACTGCTGCGTCGTCTGCTGCCTGCTAACTCCCAGTCTAGAACACTAGCGCTCCTCTGTCTGAATCTCTGAATCATCCCAAGAACTAACATAAAAAACTGGTCAGACTTTTCCCTATCCCATTGCTGCTCTAGTACAGGAGGACTCAAACCACGACCCGCAGGCCGCTTGCGGCCCGCGGGCCCATTCTTTGTGACCGGCGCTCGCCGGCTTCAGTAGGTACAAGTTACCAAATTCTTATTTTTAGGGTGTATGTTACAAACATAAAAAAGCAGTACATAATACGAATTTATTAAAAGTTAAAGTCACTGTTGAAACTAGGCGATATTTTTCATTAATTTATCAGTCAGGCGACTTCTGTATATATTGTTGATGTACTACTTCCGTCCGCCATCACCGTATCGAACGAATAATTAAACGACTTACAAGACGATACACGACACACTGAATTTTAAATGTCATCTAATTGCCTACCTACGTTTAGTTCACAAATATTATTATGTCTAGTGTCGTAAATGCGGCCCGCGGCGGCCTTAGTTTCCTTGAAAAAAGTCTTAGTACCACTGCTCTAGTGTATATCTTTACACAATGGTAGGGTGCCGTTAAAGAAACAGTATCCTAAAAGTGAGTTCCTCGGGATTCTTGGTTGTAACACGAAATACTTAAAAATATCTTCTAACTCTGAAATAGTCTGCCTGTCGCGGTTCTTTGAAATTAGAGGGGTTTGATTTATTGACAGTCCTCTTCTGGCGAGTTACAGTTATTTATACTCCCGCGTACAAACATTGTAATCTTTTATTTTTAAAGCAGTCTTAAGATATCAGTAACAAGGCTGTTTATTGAATAATTGAAGCACAGCGCTCTTGATGCACGCAACTAGAGCCAGTAACAAAGCGAAAAGAAAACTATTTTCCCCTTTTTCTTACTTGCTGCCGCTCTCTGTACGATATTATGTTACAAACATCATTCACTTGCAAGGAAGGTTAGGAACTTCATACGATGGTGGCCCATACAAAACACAGGCACGCTGTCCAAGGAAAAGTGTAAAATGAATTTAACCGCAGCAGAAATGTCTATTTTATGGGGAAAATACAGAAGTTGACACTTAAATTGTATCTTAGCAAGAATCATTTAGTTTGATTTATTTTTGAAGGGATTTCCAAACTGAAATTTATACATCGAAGATTTATTATTTGAAACACCATTTTTAGTATAAATAAAACGTTGAAGCTATAAAGTAAATTTTTTAGAGCTAAAATAACATAATTTTCAAAGTTGTGAGGACACGTAAACCATTTATTTTTTACTTGAGATGTAGTGATGTAAACTACAAAAAATTAGGTAATTGCACATGAAATATGTTTGGTTGTATATTTTACAACAATGTTAATAAATTTTCAGCGTATCAATATTTGCCTAAATAAAAACCCATTATAAGTTTGTAAAATATTAGCTTTATGTAACATGAGACGATTTTCTCGCAGGAAGAGATTTATAATTACAGAAAACAAATTAGCCAAAAATGCATGTCTCCTACTNACATGAGACGATTTTCTCGCAGGAAGAGATTTATAATTACAGAAAACAAATTAGCCAAAAATGCATGTCTCCTACTAGTTAGTTTTATAATTTTACGAAATTATATCTAGAGAGACAGTAGTCTTGAAATAGTCTAAAATGTAATAAATGTGCTTAGCTCAGAAAGACGAAAAAGAAGTAAATAGCCATTTCTTGAAAACGNGAAATAGTCTAAAATGTAATAAATGTGCTTAGCTCAGAAAGACGAAAAATAAGTAAATAGCCATTTCTTGAAAACGTCATTGCCACGGGAACACTTTCTACAATTGTCAAGAAAGTGAGACGCAATGTTAAAGCGAACTCCTTCGGCTGTCANTCATTGCCACGGGAACACTTTCTACAATTGTCAAGAAAGTGAGACGCAATGTTAAAGCGAACTCCTTCGGCTGTCACCTTTTTATCACTGTTTAGCACCAACTTTCGACTCTAACCTAAAGAAGAATGCGAGAAAAATTCTTGGATTATGCTAATGCAGTTTCATTTCTCCTTCTCCTCATTTTTTTTTCAGATGAGAGGAAAAAGAAGGAAAAATCAAATTTCGCACGCATAATATATCACAGGGAGGAAGNCTCATTTTTTTTTCAGATGAGAGGAAAAAGAAGGAAAAATCTAATTTCGCACGCATAATATATCACAGGGAGGAAGGCTGGTGTGGGGATGCAAGGGGACAGGAAGAGGAGGGAGGGGTGAAATGGTTCGGGAGAGATCCCGAACCGTGGCACAAAAAGATAAAGTATGAAGAGGNCAGGAAGAGGAGGGAGGGGTGAAATGGTTCGGGAGAGATCCCGAACCGTGGCACAAAAAGATAAAGTATGAAGAGGTCGGGTTAAGGATGGGGAAGCGGAAATTTTTAGGTTTCGAGGGCGTGAGGTCTGCGACATCTGCTGGGTTAGAGAGGGGTTGAGGTTTGAGTTAGCCGCAAGGGGAAGGGTTGGAATGCAGTCTCCGTGCAAATACAGGGGCTGACTCGTCGCTAAGAGGGATCGCCAAAATAGGGTGCAAGTGATGGATGGAAGGTTAGATTGTATTTAGAATCTTGCCCTTAAAACTGCAGATCTTTGCCTGCATTTCACCGGACTTAGTTGCTGTGTAGGAACTCTTTATGTAACGTTATATAAAGATTGGTTGATTAATGTCTGATTTATTTTTGGTTTAAAGTGTTGNGTGTAGGAACTCTTTATGTAACGTTATATAAAGATTGGTTGATTAATGTCTGATTTATTTTTGGTTTAAAGTGTTGAAAATAAGAAATGTTATGATGCGTAATGTACTTTAGGCTGACGCAGCAGTTGTTTCATTATAATATTGATAATAAGGATTTGAATTTGTTTATATAAATAATTACCATATATAATCTAGGAGAGTAACATAGTTTACAAAACAGTTACCCACGGATAATNATTTGTTTATATAAATAATTACCATATATAATCTAGGAGAGTAACATAGTTTACAAAACAGTTACCCACGGATAATAGCATTGCGAACTGAGCCTGGCACTGCAGAATGCTGGGCAAAAATAACTGTCCTACGCGTTATGTAGAGATTTGGGAGGGTCTTAACAACGCGGTCTTGAAAGAACGCCTTATGTAAGTAGGTACATGTTTGTGTCGAATGGGTTCAAGATGAGGTTGTGTTCCCACGACAGTACGTGGTCTGGCCTGCGTCGTTTTACTAAGCCACACAAGACGTTGACCTTCCTTTCCAGGAGAAGCAAATCCTGTTTAAGTAAAAATGTGTGTCGTTTTTTTTTTTTTTTAATTCTATCAGAAAAAAATATAAGTGTATCAAGTCTCACTTCGAACATTTATCGAGCTGCTGTATTGTTGGATATCTAGTGACAAATTGATGGTTAGTTGACTAGTCTGTAGTCGGCGAATAACAAAGGATGTTATACAACAAGGAAGAGGGAGTTTCGACAGGTTGTAGCTTTGTTTAGGGCCAGAGTGCGGCGACAGTGGATTGGTAGCTTGCAGGTTTTATTTACTTGTCGGCTACGCTCTTCATCCTAGCTGTCGCACTCCGTACGCGTAAGACCTTTGGTGCTCTGTTTTGTTAGTCAGAGTGTTATTTTTTATAACGAGAGTAAAAATATTTTACCAATAAATACTGANGCCTTCCTTTCCAGGAGAAGCAAATCCCGTTTAAGTAAAAATGTGTGTCGTTTTTTTTTTTTAATTCTATCAGAAAAAAATATAAGTGTATCAAGTCTCACTTCGAACATTTATCGAGCTGCTGTATTGTTGGATATCTAGTGACAAATTGATGGTTAGTTGACTAGTCTGTAGTCGGCGAATAACAAAGGATGTTATACAACAAGGACGAGGGAGTTTCGACAGGTTGTAGCTTTGTTTAGGGGCAGAGTGCGGCGACAGTGGATTGGTAGCTTGCAGGTTTTATTTACTTGTCGGCTACGCTCTTCATCCTAGCTGTCGCACTCCGTACGCGTAAGAGCTTTGGTGCTCTGTTTTGTTAGTCAGAGTGTTATTTTTTATAACGAGAGTAAAAATATTTTACCAATAAATACTGANCTTTGGTGCTCTGTTTTGTTAGTCAGAGTGTTATTTTTTATAACGAGAGTAAAAATATTTTACCAATAAATACTGAAGCATCTACACAAAAACATTAAGCCCAATGTCAGTATGGTTTTGAAAGCTGCAAGGGCTTGAGAAACTTCCGGTGAAATTTTAGATTATTATTTCATGAGACCGGCTGTGCTCACTACATGACTGGTAAGAGTATTTTGGTTTGTTTCGAGTGGTAAATTCGCGAGATAGTAGTTATTACGGTATTTATCAGTAATTGACTAATTATTTTTAGCGGCGGGAGTAACGCAACACTATAATGTATGTGAAGTGCATTTTATTACCTAGGAGGGACAGTTACCAAACGTTACAGATGTCGGGAAAGAGAATTCCAGTTATCTGAGGAAAGATTCGACAGTACAGCTAGAGAAATAAAACAGTATGTGACGAGAAAATATCCACTGCAGAACAAGCTAACATTAGAGCCAGAGAGAAACAAAAATAGGCTATGCCTGACAATCCCGGCACTACTCATAGATTCATGCACCATTTAGGATAATTTACTTAGGTTCATGTAAATTCTCTACTGAGCTAAAAATTAGATATTAGCACCATTACAAAGGCTGTTGAAGCACAAGATCCAGAATTAAACGAGGATTGAAAGTGTTGCAGGAAGTAAAAGAGTACTTAAAGCAAATAATATTTATCAAGCAGGCTGTTAAATTGAGCTGGACCGGTGGTAAACGTTGACCTCGGATGCTGGTAAATGTCTGAGGGGATTATTTCTCCTAGGCTGACGTAATGCGCAACTATACAGCTCCGGCTTTGTTCCAGAGGGACGAAAGGATGGGACAAGACCTTAACTCGANGCTGACGTAATGCGCAACTATACAGCTCCGGCTTTGTTCCAGAGGGACGAAAGGATGGGACAAGACCTTAACTCGGACCATGGCTGTTGTAAGAGAGAGGATCAATGACACTAGACGGAGCCGTGAGATTTTCAAGGCCGCGGGACAGTACAGGTCTTGCACTAGGCTAGATAGTCGACCTTTTGTTAACTTGAGGGTATTTCGTAGCTGATGTTTCTATTCCTCGCCTAAGAGACCGAAGTTCAGTGTTTCTTTTCAAAACCGCGAAAAAATAATCTGGTGCCCGGATTCAGTTCTGTAGTAGAATTTTAGTTTACGAGTACAATAATAAAGCTTTGCATTCTCCTTGACGAGGTAAAATTATTGGTTTAACTGTAGTTAAAGATGTATGTATACATGCAAGGCGTAAGAAGTTATCATGATAAATTAATTCATTGTTGCTTTTAGTACTTACCGGTGATCGACTGCAACGCACCATTTTTGCCGACTTGAAAAGTGCCAGCTTTACTGACTGCTTATCAGAGCGTTTTGGTTCAAATGTAAGGCTCAGAGGGCACGAATGTGACCATTTTGAGATATCCGCAGGGAGCTAGGGACAAGGAAGCCATTGTGTAGAAAAGTTAATAATAATAATAATAAACATTAATAATTAGCTTCGTAAACTACAAAGTAATTAAGATTTGAAATTTGTACAAATTTTTAATAAGTTATTGAACTAAAAATTAAAATTTGCTTGCATTGATTTACAACGCTTAACGCTTCTGGTGAATTGATGCAGTGAATAATTTTTTTCGACAAATTTGAAGTAGACTCAATAAATTCTGAACAGAGAATTTTAATTTTGTTTTTGATGTTATGA
>NQII01013631.1:3666-20269 GCA_002778355.1 Clitarchus hookeri
CGGAATGTTTTTTTTAATATATAATTTCAAATTCAAGGAAATAATATTTTAAGTTGTATTGTAAACCAAAATGTGAAATGTTAAACGCAAGGCTAAAAAAATGAAACGTGAAACGAGGCGACCGAAGCGTTCACACCGCACACATCAGTATACAACAATGTGAGACACTAAACGTAATGCAAAATAATAATAAACTGAGGGATAGAGGGGTTCTGTATGCCTCTATGTATATGAGAATGACGTTGCGACAGCTGTAGCACGTGTAACGAATATTCTGGGTAAAATGCAAACCCTAACTGCTCAGTCACGATCGTTCAAATTGAGTAGCGAGTTGGTGTGCTTACTGGAAATCACAAGTATTGCCCCTTTAACTCCCTGATAACACAAAACAGTGTGAGAAATGTAAATAAGATTCATCTTAGTGACGCTTGAAGGCAGTCTGACGAGTTACTGTTGCCCGGCGCCGTCCAGGCTGTGAGTGGGAATACACACACCCTTGATATTACCAATCTGAAGTAACGTGTGCCCTTTGTACATACAACACAGCAGTCTGGTAGTAAAAGTACTTGTGGAAAGAACAAACACATGCACAAGCAGGAACACTAGGAGAAAAACTTTCTACTACTACGAAATGCAGCAATGAGTGACAGTGTTTGAAAAAATTTCTGGAGGTTTAATTGAGCTCAGAATAAATTGGCTTTTCCCAGCAAAACAAAATAATTCATCCAGAAGGCAATACAAATTAGCAGTTCATCTGTGGCTCCGAAAATATTAACCACATAATTTAAATATTTCTTCTTTTGGTCGTGGCATTTGAAAAACTAGCGCCCTCGTGATGGTTAAAAATTAAAATACTTTTAAATGTTTAGAAATCACACCAAAATCCTTTAGGATTCCTTCTAAAATAAGTAATTTAATTGAAGCGTTTACAATCAGCTACCGGCAGAGCAAGGACTCAGTTCAGGTTTGCCGTAAGTCGTGTACGTACGAAAAATCACATAGCGGCGTGAGGAAATGTTCTAGAAGGTCGTACTAATGGTGTTAGGAGAAAAAAAAATTTTGTAATTTCTTAGCTGAAAATAGAACACTGTTAGAAATTTATGTAGATTTGCGGAAACTTTTACGGAGATGTAGAGTTAATTTACGGAAAGGCAATCCGTGATGACGAATAACGGAAATGAGCTCCGTAAATATAAAATACGGAAGCTCTCAGTATTCTTATGGCTTCGACTTTGAGGCACGAACAATGCCGATGATATACAGTACCTGAAGCGTATAAAATCCTATCTTCAGAATACTACTTCGTGTAAAATAGTAGGAGATGAGTGGCGAACCACTCATGGAGCGGCAATTCTTGGATTCTTTTTCAAATTCCGCTACGGGAACACAGTGAAATACGCACACAACGAAAATCTATTTATTTGCAACCTAGTTTAATAAACCGCAAATAAAACCAAACAGCTAGCGCTCTAACACGACTTGAAACTAAGGCAGGCGCGTTCGTCACTTCCGTGTAAAATCAATATTTACGAAATACAGTACTTCGTGTAAATATGTGGTAGGTGAGTGCCCATATAGCACACAGACATCCAAATACTAATATCTAATGGATGTCCCAACGGACGTTCTGGATATCCAGGGACATCCAGGAATAGAAAAGTTGCATCCAAAAGACTGCCAAAATATATCCAAATGCCCACCCATTATCCACACAAGTATATAGATATTGTGCATATCCTATAGACATCTTTAGATTTAGACACTTACCATAAACCATAATAAATAGTCATGTGAGATTTTGTAACTTCAAATGGATATCCAGGAAGTGGTACGAACTGATATCTACTACTGGATATCTAGTGGATATCCTGAAGAGATTCACTTCAGGACGTAGATGACTTTAAGATATTGTTGATGTAATCGGGATATCCAGTGGATATCATTTTGCTATGTGGGGGGTTCCAGTTATTAAGCGTTAATTTGTCGATGCGTGTTAAAATCCCACTACAGGACAAAATATTTATAATTTATTTAATGTCTCTGTTATACACGGGGAAATACATTACGAAAAAAAAAAACATATTTTTCTTATCCCTGTTTGTAAAGCTGAAATAAACTAAACTCGCAAGCATTCTTCACATGACCGAGAGGTCCACATACATTATTTTGCATATATATCCTATTTACAACACTTATTATTAAGTAATTNTCACATGACCGAGAGGTCCACATACATTATTTTGCATATATATCCTATTTACAACACTTATTATTAAGTAATTTTGGTAGGTGAGTGGATAAGGTGTTGAACTGTCACTTTTTTTTCCGAGTTCAAATCCCGCTACCATACAAACATTTTTTTTTAACTTTTTAGTCATGTTTATACATAGTGAAACATCCACATTACCAAAATAAAGCGTTTTTATCCCCCTTTGATAAAGAGCAAATTTACAAAAAAAATCTACCAAGTTTATGGACACGGTTTGTGAATTCACGGAGATTTATGAGGAATTTACGGAGATAACGTTATTTAAAATAACTAAGAGTCCGTGATTTCAGGAAAATGTCTGGATTATTTGTAACCGGTACTTCCCGTAATTTTACGGACACTTTTTCTAACAGTGGGGTCAGACGTAGAATTGTTATAATCTTGAAGTTCCCGATGATGAGGCACGCCGACGGGGCATCTCTCCCTGGGTGACGTCTTACCTGTATGTAAGCACGCGGCTCACGGCGCTAGCATACAGTTCAGTGGCGCCTTAACGGACGTCTCACGAGTGCTAGCTAACCTCTCTGTGAGCCACGCGGGGGGAGGCAATAAAGGCCTTCTTACTGCTTCTAACACCTCGCGTCTTCGTCTCTAGTGGACGGCCTGCACTTCCAGGGCTGCGAACTCGGNTGGCTCACGGCGCCAGCACACAGTTCAGTAGCGCCTTAACGGACGTCTCACGAGTGCTAGCTAACCTCTCTGAGAGCCACGCGGAGGGAGGCAATACAGGCCTACTTATTGCTTCAAACACCTCGCGTCTTCGTCTCTAGTGGACGGCCTGCACTTCCAGGGCTGCGAACTCGGGACTTCCCTATGACAAATCTAAATATAGTACATAGTGCACAGCCCACCCGGGCTGGCTGCCTGACGTCAACTAACAAGATGTCCGTCTTATTCGTCGAAAATGTAACTTAAGAATGTTCTTTAAACACTGGCCAATCACGAGGGTTACAATTTTAATTCATCGGTACAGCCACTTACAACTGCCCCCAACGTTCAAAAATGCGTAGTGTCATATGGCCTTGTAAGTATATGCACACTATGTAAAAATAGAAAGACATATAAATATGCAGCCAAAATAAAAATACTGTAAAAAATAATAAGTATTACGGAATCTGTTTTAAGACAAATAAATAAATATTACCACAAAATAAAATAAATCATGTAAAAAAATAATATTGAGCCAATTAAACTTAAAAATTACATTCTTATGGCTCAAAAATCGTGTGTTATATTCGAATTTTTATACCATTATTAAGTATAAATAAGTGTATTGACAAACACTGTTACTATCGTAAATGCAACCAAAATACAAACAAACTGTATTTTCGAGCAAAGGCAATCAAATGAGTGGCCAAACAATTACAGTGCATATAGTTGATTGAACTAAATATGTTTACAGTCTAATTCATTTCGGTCCAACACAGAGGTTTTGTCTATTCAAGAGTGTGTTTTTTTTAGATGAACAAAATTAGTTTCGTTGCTTTTCAAGTTTCGTTTGCTCAAGAAATTATTTTCTTAAGGCAACTAAATACATTTTTGGCCACACACACACACATACACACACACTCACACACACACACTCACACACACACACTCACACACACACACAAGTATTTCGTTAGCGGGAACAAACCTTTCCCTCAGTGTGTGAACATAATAAACAAAGGCAAATTGGAGACTTCCGAAAAATTTTTATAACATACACATCAGAGCTTATTTTTATGATTATATATGGTTATCCTGAACACCGGGTGTAAATTTGGTGAGAGGGTTCGTTACAAAGAATGGAATAGGAAACATAAAATAACCTATGACCTTACGTGGTTATCAAGAGAAGAAACACGTTTACATTAGACGAATAAACAAATTCGTGAACGTCATCGACGCCGGCATGAATCACGCATGTACTCTTTCCACTCTTATCATTCAATCACAACACAAATGCCATGCACCCAGCGGAAACACCTTGTACACAGTACTGCATCCGTTCTTCTCCGGATGTATTCACGTAAAGTGGCGGCGGTAGGCGCACTACCCAACTGCCCTACCTTAGTTGCCAGTAGGGGCGAAGTATACAGAATTGTCGGATTCACTGGCCTCGAGAAACTATTCTTCAAGCCCTCTTTTTTGTTGTTTGGATGTGCCAAACCTTTTACCAATAGAGATATTTTGCTTTGGCACGTTTACCTGGGAAATTGCTGTCATTCCAAGTGGTAGCTTTTTCTTTAAACTGGCTTCAGCTGAAACCTCTTGCCCTCCCACCACGGCGAACTGAGTTCGATTCCCGGCGGGGTCGCTCCCAGATTTTCGGACCACGGGAATCATGCCGGACGATGCCGCAGGTCGGTGGGTTTTCTCGGGGGTCTCACGTTTCCCCCACCCTTGCTGGTGCTCCATGCTCACCTCGCTTCACCCTCATCGGCTATCAAAACCCCGATGTTAAGAGCACTCCAAACAACTCAGTTTATCTCTCCATTCCTTCCGTGCCAGGTGTCGACTCACCTGGTAGAGATGTTGGTGGTCTCATATCCAAAGGCGATGTCTTATGGTTGGAAATCGGCTTTACCAAATATGTTCGTTGTTGAATGGAAATAGTCCACGTTTCCTGGGGCAATTACCAGCTGTTTGCATATTTTCTGCTAACGTGTAAAACCTTCCAAAAAAATGTTTATGCTTTGCCCAAAGAAACTGCTGAAAATGTTTCGTGGCCAAGCCACGTGTCGGTTTCCTGGGAATATAATATTCTAATTGACCCATGAAGCTCATGTCTGGTGGCTGCATTTCTGTGAGTGTCTTGGGGAAGTTAAGAAATTATTTCTACTCCTTGCTTCCTCCCAAAATATTAAGTTGAGGTTGCTAGTGTGGGAGAAGCGACTATTTAACCCTTTGTGGCATGGCGGTCAGTATACTAGACGTTGTGGATGAAGGGAATTTGATGATGTACTATGTAAACAGTAGGAAATAACCTCCAATAAGGGAAGTACTGACGTGGTGGAAGACATAATTTGTTACTGAAACTATACTCCGTAGTTGCATTAAAAAACTGATGGCAATAACATCAACAACAAACAAGTTTTTATTGGTTCTGAGATATGATGCCCATTTTGTACAGTTTCAGGCGAAAGTTTTGTTCGTTGCAACCCCAATGAGCAAAATTGTGCGCATAATGCACATAAGGGTTATTTTTTGTCGACAATGTACACTGCGAAGATCAACGGTCAATGATCTTTCCTGTGGGTAGCTGATTCGTAAACCCTGTTACTTGTCTACGTTGTTTTTGGTCCATATCACTACAGCCGAACACAAAGCTTACAACTCTTAGGTTGTGACAACGAAGCAAGTGTTGTGTCGACTTAAGTACAGCACGCATAATAAAATATATTATTTGCAACACCTGAAACCGTAAATCAACGTGGACCTGGAAGGGTCGAAATGAAAGTTGCTGGATTCTCAGAAGTTTTGGTGATCTTGATGAAGTGCACCAATAGCCGAGTGAAACTGTCAATCAGGATTCAATGCGATGGATTACAAGGACTTGGCATACGTGCGTGATTACTCTGGCACACTCGGGCTTCGCATTTACTCACGAGAAGAAAATGAATAACGGAACCAATATTCCTGAAACACTCACGTAAGTGGCAATCGTTATTAAAGAGCCTCTTTCTGCTGAAAAGAGTTTATNTTTTCTTTTTTTTTTTTTTTTTTTTACACTCAAAACTATGCAAACTGTTTCTTGAACTACAAAGATGCCAGTTCCATCAACACTAAATGTTTTTGGTACGTCAAACTTAATTTTTTTGTACTTTTAGGTTTTGTACAGGAAAGAATTGGTTGTCTTTTCAATAAGCGACACGTCTTACTTCCCTGCAATGCTTTAACTTGAGGAGAAAGGATGTTTCAAATAATTTTTGACAGTAAGCTAACATGCTTATATTGAATAATTCGCAAGTGTAAAGAACTTCGCTGTGATCACTTTACAAGCGATTGGATCGGTGAATATTATGACCACAAACTTCATATTATGGTGATTAACACTTTAAGGCGCCCGTCTACCTGGCGCTTGAACTGCGTTGCAGAGTGTTCGAAATACACGTTTTTCAACGAAACTATTAAGCGTGCGTCCAACGTACTTATCTACGAAAAGAACACACACTTCAGACGAGAGCTGTTAAGTACTTTCAAAATATCACGTACGTTAGAAACATCAATTCAGAGTACTCCAAAACCGCTAAAAACGGCCTTTCCAAGGCGCTGTAGCTCAAAATGCACGCATCAGATACATACAAAACTACTATAGGGGCCTGCACTGAACCTTCCTAAAGACTTCCCACTAATAAAATAATATGGTCACCGCTGAAAGTCCCATAGGTACACGCAGCACGACGAGAACACTGCACGCCAGTTCAGAGCCTTGCGCTTAGCGGCGATGGCGTACTTGATGCGCGTGGCAGTGTCGCCCTTATCGCTCCCGCGCTTCTCGGCCTAGACGTGGGAAAAAGTTCCAGGTAGACGGGGGTCTTAAAGTATTTATTGAAGTGATTACCAGTTATGAAAGTGACGAGCGTGACTTGGAAACTCGTAGCCAGCAGGAGTAGACTTCAATGGACGCCTGCGGCGTGCTGGAGGCGAGTGGTTTTTAGCCCAGTTCGGGAAGGATTTCCCAGGCTAAAGCACTTAATCTTCATCTTTGAGTACTCGGCGATGCAGATTGCCGTGTGGTAATTGCAGCTGAGGTGGTTTTACCGCCTAATTACCACATTCTCACCAAGCGACTCCGCTACAAGATTTTAGCGCACGCCATACCAGGTAACGGCAGAAGTTTTGAATCTCCGGCAGCACCACGCGTTGGAGAGGCGCAGGAGACGACAGGAGGAGTTGCGCAGGAGCATGTGCGCAGTAGCCAGGAAGCGCAGGTGAGGAGGCGCGAAATTCAAAATAACAGGACGTTTCAAATTGAGATGGAATAAGTATGGAGAGGGTTCTCTGTTGTATATATTTTGGATAATAAAGTGTTTGGGACTGCGTTTTATTTATTTTGCAAGGGATGTTGTATGTTTAATGAAGTGTTTATGTAGAAATGATTTGATGAGTTAATTCAGTGTATATTTTGGTTGATGTATGTACTGTATGTATGTTATATGTTTATGTATGTTGAGTATTTTGATGGACAGTTGGAACAACCACTTTCATGGCAATATTCAATTGTTTGTTCCAAGGTGAGAGCAGGAGTCTGTAATTATTCAGATTGTTTATTTATTTTTTGATTTATGTGTTTCAAGTATATTTTTCATATTTTGAAGGGCTATGTCAATATTTATATGTTTTTGTAGGAATATATTGGTTTTTTTTTTTTTTTTGCCGCTTGATTTGAAGTTTTGTTATGGCAGTTCGCGGTAAAAATAAACATTCTTTATTTACAAACGTAGAACTGAAAAATGGGAGCGGCATGCATAACAGGTGTTTGTTTTGTAAGAAAATATGTTTATATATGTATTACGATGTTTCGAAGTGTATTATAGAGGGAGTGCATGCGCGACAGCTGGGCCACGCGAGTGTAAACAAAACACAGATTACTTCAGTAGCTATCAGGTGATTTCTACAGCTAAACGTCATTGACATATTCGCGTTATCCTCGTCTCGCACAGCTCCAGAGCGGATGCTGGCTGTGATTGGACACGTGGATTTCCGCCAAAATCTGGCAAGTCGGTTGCTAGCCCACCTAGTTTCCTTCTTCTCGGACTAGACTTCAACGAAACCAGTTGGACTCAAAAATTGTTGCTCTCAAAATGATTTTATTTTGTGGTGAAAAGTTAATTAATGTTGAAATATTGTTGTAAAACTTGTTTAAAGGCAGTAATGAGTAAAGCGCACGTGAAGAAGAGGCCCGAAATATGCAGGATTACAATTTTATAATAAGATATAAGCCTAGTCCAACTTACTTTTTTATAGTGGCAGAGGGGAGTTATACCCGGCAAAATTATAAGAACCATAGAATAAATATGTTTTAAGACTTTTAGCATTTTATTTTACTGTGAAATCTCTAGAATTTTTTGAAACTTTACGAGGAATTTAATTTTTCAAATTTTAATGTTTTTGATTAAGACTTTAATTCTCACTGGTTGGTGCTGAAAACCGAGGCATATTTAAAATAATTCATATCAAATTGTGTAGAGAAAAGTTTATATGCATGTTAAATGGGAATTTGCGTGTGTTTTATGTACATGGCATACAAAGGAACTTTAATTACTTGCAGGAGTGTGTGTTTTACGAAACAATTGAATTGGCATAAAGTTAATAATATTAAATCTGATGAATAGTGATTTTAGTGTTTTCCTTGCAAATTATGTAAGCAGTACTCCACTACACCCTAGTGTTTTCACTGACATCTTTCAGTCTCATTTAACTAGATGTGTTCTTCACAAGTGCCAGTGAGTTGTTTATTTGTGGGAGGTAATTGAGTGTGGAGTGGAAGGATATCCATCGATGTGTAAGAGAGAACATTATGACACTTCACACCTTGTACACTATAAGTTAGTGTTATTTGTGCATACGAAACCCCTCACATCACACCAATACATTATTTATCATTCATTGTCAAAAGTCCGTAGACTCTGTCACACATATTCTCCTATTTTAGAGGCACAGTTTGTGTGGGAATTTTCACAATAAAAATAGAAGTTTCTGTCAGTGAAACACCCCAACCGGTGACCACTATATATATATATATATATATATATATATATATATGCATAAATATGCTCTCCTCACACTTTAATGTGTGTTGATTTCAGCTTTACTTTGTATACTGACAGTATACATCGAATGTGCTAATACACAACTTTTCTCCTCCATTTATGAAGGTTGTCACATGAAAAATATGGATATTTTATGCCAATCAACCAAATTTCGCCAAATTCTTCACACAAGTAGCGTTATGGTAGGCCATGTAAACTTACGAGTTTTAAGTTGTTCAGTCACTTATTTTCAAAATGACGACCCTGCCAATATTTTAGGTAAGTTAACCCTATCATTCGAAAAATTCTAGTGGTCAAATTCGAAGTTGATGCTCGAATCTGACCTCCTTAATGCAGTTTATTGCATACTAGCTTATGGTACAAGATTTTTTGGGGTTTGGGTCCCACATAAGGCACGTGTGTATTTGTAATTGTCACACCACTGTTATATGTTATTCTGGTTCCATCTCTAATGATATTGCTTTCTTCGAGACGAAAAGTCCTGACTACCAACTCAGCTTTTAAGAAGTTATGTAAATATTAATTGCATCCATGTGGAGGAAAGTAGGCTCATTAGTTATATAAAGTAACGCCTTGTTCGAATTACATTTCATTCCAATTTTTATTTTAAAACATGTTATCTATTTTAAAGACATACCTACCATTTAAAAATAATATTGAAACGAAAACACTATTTCCACGAGGACAAAGTCGCGGCCAAAAGCTAATTATATATGTATAAACAATGAGTTTTTGAACAATTGCAACTTCTATAGGTTATTCGAGGTTAATTGATCACTCTTAATAACTGTGTTTAGGGTCTTTGTTCCCCTTTTCATTTTGTATCCTATCTGCATGTGTAAAATTAATACTGGCATAGGCCCCATTACTTTATTCATGCGTCATTAAAGAAAAACAGTTGACTTGTTAGGAATAGAAATGTGTTACTAATCAATCTGCAAATTAATACTCTAATGTGCATAAAACAAGAAATAATAACTTCAGTGACAATAAATTTTAACATAACACNACACTGATAGGTTTAGTTGCTGGTAAAGACTGACTAAAACTGTGATTTCCACTGATTCCTAGTGAGTTGCACTGGTATGACAGTGAAACCATTGTGCATTCCTCTGATTGGCAAGTAGGTAACAATACATTTAATACAGATTCAGTAAAATAATTCTACCGACGGAAATCACCGATTCGATTTTATAGCGCAATTATGATGGTAGAGAGTTGCCCATTTGCAGATAAATTACACTGCTGTTGTTCGTTCCGAAACGCCAGAAACCGGGGCACGCCATTGAATTAGACGGCTGAGAATATGAATTGGTATTTAATAAGCCGTGAAGCGTGGTCATAAATCAGACAGGCGACCGAGAAAGGGAGATGGCTAAGGAATAATGTCTGCGCGATGGTCCGGTCGAGCTGCTGTGGCGGCATTTCCCTCGCAGATATCATTTGTCAGCTCCGGTGAAAGCGATCCATTTGGAGACGGGCAGTCTCTATAGCAGTTATGACGAGGTTGCTATTGATGTAGGAGGGGGGAGGGGAGGGGGAACTCGTCAGAAAGATAACTCCGGCCTCCCTTCCTTCTCCTACACATAACTCTCTCTCTCTCTCTCTCTTCTCTAGCTCTCTCATTGTCCCTGCTTCTCTTTCGCATTTCATCTCACAGGTAAGTTATATCTTGTTGACAGAATCCACGTTAACTGCGCATCATCATGCTACAGCCAGATGATTACTAAAAATAAAAGTCGTTACTCACTTGAATATATTTTTTTTTTCGTACGCAAACAAGTAGTGCCAGGATGATTTCGCGTTTTAAACGACCTGTAGGCTAGGCTCCGCGGTCCTAAGTATTTTCTATCCTCGGCTATTGTTCATTGGCTGCTGGCCCGAGTGTGTGGCCAGTTATACCTCAGACCAGGTGGCACGGGACACGGTACTTGTCTCCTTGCAGGTCTTTCATTGGTTGAGAGTTCACCTGGGCGTGATTAATAAACTGCCATCACATTGCAAACATTACGGTAATGCACGTGGGCTTGAGGTCTAGCTCGCCCTAAAATTAACTCGCGAAATTTTCCAGTCCCTAAAAATGAGATGCCTATTTTTACACACCATAGCTTCACAATAACTAAAGCGAGGGGGCTGTTCACGGTAAAGTGATCACTTTTGAAATCAACCTCTGAAAAAAAACTCACTGTCCGTAGCTACGCGAATTCTACAGTAAACACCGGCATGCAGGCTCCAAGTTAAGTTGGCAACGAATTAATAAAAAATTAATTCCAAGTCTTTATGTTGTATTGCGAGTGCAATTTTTAAATCTGTTGCAAATCAAGTTAGCGTTTTTTTTTATAAAGAATAGATAATGGCTAGAGACCTGAAAAATTCGCGAGTTCAACGACCTACAGGCTGAACTCTACACTCCTATGTACAAATATGCCGATGCCAACTGCACATTGGATGTCTGCTGTCACAGTGGAAGGCGACGATTGGGTCAGCGTTCGCTAGGAGGTGTCAAACACCGTATGGTCCAATTGCTGAAGTTATATAAACACACGTGTTTCGAATTCTAGCTTGTCCCAAAATGAATCAGCGAATTTTTCAGGTCTCTAATAATGTCACTTGTTTTTCGCGAAAAGATATTAGGACAAGGTGTGTTTCAACGCATTTTAGTTCAGAACCACTTTCGTGATTGGATCATTTGGATTGTTACTCATATTATCTGTCTTGCCGCGAATCACAGAGGTCCATAGCGGAGAAACTTAATTCTTATTGGCTCACTCATGGAACATACTGTCTTCACACAATGATAAGCGGCCAATAGTCAAATGAAGATTGCAAGTGTTCACATATGATATTGAAGTCTAGCCTTAGCGTAAATCTTTTCGCTAAAAACATGCAGTCTTAGCAATAGAGTACGAANCACATATGATATTGAAGTCTAGCCTTAGCGTAAATCTTTTCGCTAAAAACATGCAGTCTTAGCAATAGAGTACGAATTGGCACATTAGTTGCACATTTAGGTTCCAACACTGGGTGCGTAAGAACACGAAAGGTAAAACAGCCGCTTATATCGCAAACTATATAGCCTCGCACGCCAGCAAAATGGCGTCACTAGCCAGAAAAATGTTGGAACGCCGTTGGCCAATCAGCGCCTCGTAACCTACTCGCCTGTAGGCAGCCCAGCCAATGGGGAACCTTCCGTAGCATGCAGTGGCCAATCAGACACAAGGCCCGTTCCCAGAGCCTCATGAAGCCAATCAGAGNTGGGGAACCTTCCGTAGCATGCAGTGGCCAATCAGACACAAGGCCCGTTCCCAGAGCCTCATGAAGCCAATCAGAGAATGGGTACGCCGTGTATTTGTCGACTCTGTAGATATAACATGAGCGAGTCCGGTGTAGCTATGTCTTTATCATGCAAATGCACAAGAGCAAATGGTTAAGCTTGTACAAACTGGCAACTTGATAATGTATTACACCATGGATAACACGACACAAGCTCTAAGATATGAAATTCCAGCAAAGAGATAAGCTAAACAAACAACAATTATGGCCTCCCAGGTTAAAACCTCTTATCTACAATGCGTTATCTCCCATGTTAAAATCTTAACCACGGAACCGATTTCGGTCAAACTAACTTTATTTACATTTATGCATTATACACAAGCTCTACGTTACCAAGAACATGCAAATTGCCAGTAGTACCAATTAATTTTTTATAAAATGATATTTCGTCACCAAGCTCAAACTTCATATTGCGCTTGTGTCGTGTTATCTATGGTGTAATATCTTGTCAGTTGCAAATTTGCAAAATCTTCACCATTTGCTCTTGCGTCTTTGAATTAGAGAGACATACACAGGCCCCGCTCATGCGCCTTGTACCCAACCTTATAAAAAGTGTATTCGTTCGAATCACTTCACTTTTCCACTTGGCCGACACGTGAATAAAACGACCGGGCCCATTGCAACATAAATGTTACGTACCGCAGATTTGTGCAATATGAAGAGAAAAGCACGTCATAAGAAGGACTTTCAAAAGTGCTATATTAACCAGGGCAGCCTATAGTGTGTAGAACCTAGCGTGAACGTACCTTAGTCCCATTTTCCTACGTCCTGTTCCGTTCCACCCTAGTCGACCGTAATCCAAGCCTCAATTTCGGCGTCGTGAAATGCAGTTTGTTGCCAGACCTCCCTGGGAAAATGTTGTGTCATATTTCTGGCTCGGCGTCAGTTCGCCGTGATGAATAGTCGGTGAAGGTCGGGTGTAGATAAACCCTTCAGGCTAGGAAAGGGAGCGAGGTATTTTGTCGACGAGGAGGGAGGAAAAGGGGAAGGATGACGTGACGCACGGATAGACGCGAATAAAAGACATTGAAATTGAGCGGAGGTCAGCAAAATGACACGGCAGGAATTTACACTGAAGGGAATATGAAACTAGAGTTCACGAGTTTTTGTTATTTATAGTATAATACCAAGCTATTTGCAAAGAAAGCCTCAAAATTACACTGTAGTGGGGCAGCGGTGGCGAAGTGTCCAGGACGCTCGCCTCCCACCACGGCGATCCGGGTTCGATCCCCGGCGGGGCCACTTCCGGATTTTCGCATGTGGGAATCGTGCTGGACGATGCCGCCTGCCGGCGGGTTTTCTCGGGGTACTCCCGTTTCCCCCGACCTTGCATTCCAGCGCCGCTCCATTCTAGGGTCTTATTTCTGTCATGCCCGGGGATGACGGTCACCTACGGGTCCCAGCTGGAAAGACCGTCGCTCGGTGGGTGTTGCCTTGCCCTGGGTGCACTCCCCACACCCCATTATTATTATTATTATTATACTGTATTATCATCACTAATTTAAATTAATTTTGCGCGGGAAAAAGAAAGAAAAATTTATTTTAGACACGTTAAGAAAAGTACAATCTTCGTGAAGATGCGTATCATTTTCTGGAAAACGAGCAGGCCGCTTCGTGGGTAAAACTAATTAACGCGTAACAACAATTCACTGAAGGAAAAAAAATTCAATTTGTCACTTTTGTTCCATTTAGGGAGAGGCAATGTTAATATAACCCCACCGCAACACGCCCAATAGTTGTTACGCTATTGGTTGTCATTCCACGAACTTTTGGGAGAGCCCTTGTATTTCAAGTGGTTACCTGTACTTCAACAGCGCGTAAGTACTAAGCTTTAGTGCCATAGAAATCAAAAGTATTTGTGTTGTGGAAAGAAGAACAATGTGCAGGAAAAAAACAACAAGCCGTTGTTCCAAACGTGCTTAAGCAACCTCCAAATTGACACATTTGTATTCGTGAAGAACAATGTTTAACCATTATTACACAGTGAGGTGTCGCAAGGAGGTGGTAACACAGTAAACTCGTATTCGAGAGGAACCGGTTTCCAATTCCTGGCACGGGAACTTGATTTCGCGTTTTCAATTTCTTCCTGGCATCTCTAGTGGCGAATGTCGGGATGATACTTGAAAATAATAATTGGCCGATACCTGTATATCTCCTAAGTTTCTGAGCACCTGATTCNTAAGCACTAAGCTTTAGTGCCATAGAAATCAAAAGTATTTGTGTTGTGGAAAGAAGAACAATGTGCAGGAAAAAACAACAAGCAGTTGTTCCAAACGTGCTTAAGCAACCTCCAAATTGACACATTTGTATTCGTGAAGAACAATGTTTAACCATTATTACACAGTGAGGTGTCGCAAGGAGGTGGTAACACAGTAAACTCGTATTCGAGAGGAACCGGTTTCCAATTCCTGGCACGGGAACTTGATTTCGCGTTTTCAATTTCTTCCTGGCATCTCTAGTGACGAATGTCGGGATGATACTTGAAAATAATAATTGGCCGATACCTGTATATCTCCTAAGTTTCTGAGCACCTGATTCNCGAATGTCGGGATGATACTTGAAAATAATAATTGGCCGATACCTGTATATCTCCTAAGTTTCTGAGCACCTGATTCCATTTCTAATTACTCGCTTTTGACGAGAAACTAACATTTTGTTCGACAGTGTAACTTTGTTAGGTCAACAAAATATGTCTACAGCCGCGCCGGCCTAAGAACGGACTTGACCCGCCTACCCTTGTGAAAGAGAGAGACAGAACGACTTGCAAAGCACCAACCTCAGGTAGCTAGCAGGCAGGCAGTCAAATCTGCAGGCACTCTCTGCTCTGGGAACGGTCCTTCTGTTTGATTGGCTACTGCGTGCTGTGGAAAGGTATCCCATTTGCCAGTCTGCAAGAAGGTTACCAGGTCCTGATTGGCGAACGGCGTCCCCGCGTGTTTCTGGACAGTGACACGAAGGTGAAATGAAGGTGAGAATGGAGCAGCGCCGGAACACAGAAGCGGGGGAAATGGGAGATCCCCGAGAAAACCTGTCAACCAGCAGCATCGTCCGACACGATTCCCACTTGCGAAAAATCCGGGAGTGACACGGCCTGGGATTGAACCCTGTTCGCCATGGTGGGAGGCGGGCAGTCTAACCGCTCGGCCACCGCGGCCCCCACCATGTTAGCGGCAAGTAGTGTGGTAGGAGTTGGCGGAATAAGCGGTTATGTCATCTGGGTATGCCAGGGTGGCGGGAGAATTTTCCTCACCCCGTCAGTCATGTCAAATGAACGCCTCCCCTTCCCCCTCTGGGCGGTGAGCCAACCCCGCGGAAGGGTAGGTGTCACCTCGCCCGCGGGCTAACAAAACGTGGTGTCGCTATCTGACCCTGCCCCGCCAGGGTGTGAAGAGGGGTGAGTGGGGGGGAGGTGCACGACGAGGCTTTGTTCAGTTTTTGGCCGCGGGTGGCGCGATGGGGAACCCAGCGAAGTGTGCGCGGCTGATAACCTGCCGGGGTGATGGACTGTTATCAACACGGACCACAGCGTCGAGATAACAGCCAGCAGTGATGGGGGACGGGGGTGTATTCAACCCCCGTGGAGGACGGGGCCCGGCCCAGCAGAGGGAGAGATACCCCCTCCGGCGCGGATCCAAGTAACAAGGATGCATCGTGATCAACGCACGCCTACCGCGATTCTCTTGTTAGATACTCCCGGCCCGGCACCTTCACACACACACTAAACAAATATTTTCGATTCTATAACCAAAGGCTCGGCGTCATCCCTTGTGCAGAAATTCTTCGTTTTCACGTCTTAATTTCGGAATCATAGTAATTACTGGCAATGAACGATTATAGAAAATTTACATTTTACGAGTTGTTTAATATTTTTGTGCGTAAATTTTAATTGTGTTTTATCTGATAGTTGCAAAAAGGCGAGAACGTGTATATATATCTCTCTGTGTGTGTGTGTGTGTTCCTTCTTTTGGCAAGCAAGAAATAACACATAGTGCAAATTAGATATAAATGTATTAAACAACTAGTAAATTGTAAATTTTTTATAATCAGTCATTTCCAAAAATACCTCTGAAACTGAAATTATGACACGAAAACGAAGAATTTCTGCAAAAGAGGCCAACAGAGGTGAGGTCGAGCTTTAAGGCGGTTGCCTGGTTTGGAAGCAGTGAGAATTGGGTATAGGGAAACGCATGTTAATGAAATTCTGTTTTTGGAAGCCAATTTTACACTGAAGAGCCAAAAAAAA
>NQII01013632.1:5620-19445 GCA_002778355.1 Clitarchus hookeri
AATAATTTCTTATACCGTTCCTTTCGCTTCTCTGAAAGACTTATTAAATCAGTGGTGTAAACAATCGATTGCGAAAGTCTGTTTTAGATAACATTTATGTGAGCGTGTGCAGGAGGAGGGGTATGGTTTTATCTGAAGTATTATGTCTTACTCGGGTCGTTTAAAATGGATGAGTTATTTATGGCGAACAAATTAAATGAAAGGAATATTTTTTAAGAATGTTTTGCAACTAGTTAGTTGGCCTGGTGGTCAGTTGGCTTGGTAAGTTAGTATGGCCCTTTTTTTATTTCCAGCTGTTGTAGAAATGTCTTGCGCAAATTTTGCGAAGATTTTGTGGGAAGAGATTAACTACGAGACTCTTATTAGAGACTTTTTTTTCGAGATTGTCCATCATCGTTTGTATAGGTGGGTGGTATGGCAGGTTGATCTTGTCGATTGTTCTAGTTAGTTTTGCAGGAACTGGTCTTGACAGGAACTAGTTTTATGCTCAGTAAATCTCGCCAGGAACCTGTCTTGGGTGGCTTAAGTCTTAGGTGAAGTTAGTCTTAGGAGGAGTCACTCGTTGGCTAGTATGGTTAGTCGGTATGGATCCTTGTTGTGACTCTTTAGTAATTTTAAATTTTATGGAATGTGATTTTTCTAGATTTTTCGAGTTCTATGTAATTGGAGTCAAGGTCGGCAACAACCAACATAGTAGCTAAATCGACAGCTCCTCTGGTGGTGAAATCGATCATTAATACGCTAGCATCACCTACGTGATGAAAAAATAAACAAATGACAAACGAAAAAATGAACACGGTGGGTGGAGTGCATTCTACAGAATGATCAAAGGTGAGGGGTGGAGGAGAGGAATATTAATGCAATGAGAAACATTGGTGGCGGGCCGAACGAGCGTGAGCAATCAACTAATAAACAAACACTGTTGGGTGGCGAAGCGAACACAAGTAATCAACCAATGAGAAACATTGGTGAGGGNAATCAACTAATAAACAAACACTGTTGGGTGGCGAAGCGAACACAAGTAATCAACCAATGAGAAACATTGGTGAGGGTCAGTCGTCTGCTGGACATGGTGCTGAGGAAACCTCCGGAAATGTAAATTTTTTTAAATAAATTTTTTAAATTATTTTTTAAATAATTTTTTAATTTTGAGTTTTACGGTCATTCTAGGTAAAGGACAGAGTCAAGGTCGAAGGTCAAGGTTAAGGTCACTTGGATTTAATATGGTTGTTGGGTGATGTCATAACATTGTGGCTGTCGGCTCCAGTCCCCTATCCCCTCTAAGCCAAAAAAATCCGACATTACATTTTTTTATAAATTTTTAAAATGTTTTTTTAAAATAAAATTTTTATATTTTAAAATACTTTTTAGCAGATTCTATAATTTTTTTGAACATTTTAAAAACAATTTTGCGATTTTTTTGGATTCAAGGTCATCCAAAGTCATGGGCACAAATTCAAGGTCAAATATCAAGGTCACCGATATCTAACATGGGGTTTGTAGTCAGTAACATAATATTCTTGCTGACGTTTATGAATTTATTCGATTTTTTTTAATTTTACTTGAGTTTTTTTTTTCAAGCTCATTGGGGTCATGATCACTGGCCTCCAATACGGTGATGGGAGTCATCTATGTAATTTTTTCCTCGACTTTTAAACTTTTTTACGATTTTTTAAATTTTGTTGGGATTTTTTTAGAATTTTTTGTCTTCAAGGTTATCCAAGGTCAAGGCTGATGGTCAAGGTCAATGACATCAACATCTAACATGGCTGACGAGATGGACGCTGGCCGACCAGGCGAGGGCCGGTCGTGTCGGGATCTTAGTCGATCCACCTGTCATCAAACCACTGACCTCCTACAATTACATCTTTAAAAAAAATTATANCGTGTCGGGATCTTAGTCGATCCACCTGTCATCAAACCACTGACCTCCTACAATTACATCTTTAAAAAAAATTATTAATTAATTTTTAAAATTTTTTTAAACATTTTTTAAATTTTTTTATAATCTTTTTGAGATTTTATAATTGTTCTGACTTTTTAATTTTTTGGGTTTAAGGTCATCCAAGGTNCGTGTCGGGATCTTAGTCGATCCACCTGTCATCAAACCACTGACCTCCTACAATTACATCTTTAAAAAAAATTATAAATTAATTTTTAAAATTTTTTTAAACATTTTTTTAATTTTTTTATAATCTTTTTGAGATTTTATAATTGTTCTGACTTTTTAATTTTTTGGGTTTAAGGTCATCCAAGGTNAATTTTTTTATAATCTTTTTGAGATTTTATAATTGTTCTGACTTTTTAATTTTTTGGGTTTAAGGTCATCCAAGGTGACATGTAAAGCATCAAGGTCAAGGTCAGGGGTCAAAGTCAAAGCCACCTAAATCCAAGATGGCGGTTGGATGACGTCACATGTTGGCTGGCCGGCTCCTGGCTTCTACTTCCCCATTCCATTGTGCCCGACTTCCCTAAATCATTCTACTACAAAGACGTCTTAACCAGCAACAAGCTATAAACTGAACTTAATGGAGGGTTTGAAAATTCCTGCTCTGAGAAAAACTGGGCCCTACTGATTCGCTGAAACCCTCGTCTATTGAATGGGGTATTTTATACAAAACTCACTCTCACTAGGCATTATTTAGTTCCGTTTCAAATTTTTGAAAGTAGCACGATCACAGATTGATTTATTCTCGTCCAAAGAGGAGCACGTGTACTTATATTGCTGGTGTGTGTTACAAATAGAAAAATAATTATTTTTTTTTGGGGTTTGTAGCTATTGGAAGTCCTAATGAACACTGTTATATATAAAAATATTAGAATAATTCTTTAGACACATATATTTCACATTTTTCTTCCACTTCACCAAAGCTAAAATTATTGTGATGTCAGGCATAACTGCAACATGATTGGTGTTTTCGAATTATTTATTATAAGAATGCAAGTAATTCTGTTTGGAAAGATTTAAACTTTACGCTTAAGAAATTATTCCAGAATTAACCACATCAGTGTACAGACACAGTGAGAAAGCGCAAACGGTAAGTTCTTTCCCCATAAATCCATGGTTGTGTTCCTACATTTGCTCAGGAAACAGTCAAATTGGTAGTAAAGTCCCTAACTTTGTATAGTAACGACTCAAAACATTCATATGTTTGCACCCAGATGTGTAGTGCTGTTCCCATACAATTTACAGGTTAGAAACTCACATTACAGTTTAGAAAATTTTCCTGAAACCTTTTTTTACAGTGTTGTCATTCATCTTAGCATTTGGACTATTAGATTAAACAATAAATATGTNATTTTCCTGAAACCTTTTTTTACAGTGTTGTCATTCATCTTAGCATTTGGACTATTAGATTAAACAATAAATATGTTCATCGTGTGCCAATTTATCGAACTGACTCTTGCCATTATTGATTCCATCCAATATTTACAATCTGCCGTTTTTGGGAGAATTTTACAGTTGACCTTATGTTCGATAAAGAGCCAAAAGCAATTAACTTTATACGTCTTTCAAAACTCTTCGCATACCTGTACCATGTATACTATATTTCACAGGACGTTTAACTTTTGCGGTACAAACATTTTGCGAGATTTACGTAAGTTCAGAGTTACTTTTTCTGTGAAAATAATTTTCTTGTGAATAAGTTACTAGAAAAATTAAAAGCATTTAGATTCCTAAATTACTACTTGGAGCAATTAAAAAAAAGGCAATTTTTTTGTTTCTGAGATATTTAAGGGGGTATTTATAAGCATGTGCAAACTAAGTTATTTTGCATGAGAAATTTGAATACCAACTACAGTTTTAGTATTCCTGCAACCAACACCAAACAAATCATTGGTCAATTTTACAAAAAATAATAAACAGATGTATGAATTATCTTACCGACAGTTTATGTCAAAAATAAGTAATAGTCATACAAAATTTATTGACATGATTGTTTAAAATTAGCTGCGAACTACCCTATTTGGAAATTCAGTATCATTCATTATTGAAATAAAAATTTAGTTCACAAGAAAGGAAACATTACTATAATGTTTTGTTCAATATCAATAAAATAGGAATATGCATTTGGTCACAAAATTTGAAATGCTTTCAGTTACATTTCCATTTAATATCACTCGTTTAGTTCAACGAATTCAGTGATTACGACAAAGTATACGCAGACTATTTTGCAGTAAAAAAATAGTTCCTCAGTTAAAGAAAGCCCCGTTTACACCGGACCGAACAGAAGCGAACACGCGCGAACATGCATCAGCGTACCGAGAGTTCTCACGGGGTGTAAACGGTATGCGAATGTGAACAAGCGTCTTTCGTCCGCGTTCGTTCAGGTTCGGTTCGCATTCGCTGATGATCCTTTCGTTGTCGCTCTTTCATCATCGCATCATTAAAATACGCGTGTTCGCTCATGTTCGTTGCTCGCGTCTCGTTTGCACAGAGGCGAACAGCTCCGAATCAAACAGGAGCGAATTGTAGAATAAGTGTGAATGGTTCGCTTATGGCCGTTGGTGCGTGTTCGGTTCTCTTCGTTCCGGTGCAAACGGGGCTTGACGAGAAGGAAACGTAATAACTTCTTCGTTCTGTGATTGACGCGCTTACTCAGTTAACACCCAAGGCGTTTGCATTCGAGCTAGAATGCGTCTTACAAAATTAAGTACTTGTCCAATGTATTGTTTCATTCCGCGAACGTAAAAAAAATATGTAATGTCGATATTCCATAAGAGCTCAACCATGTGTGTATTTTTTTCTAAACGTAAAGGAAGAGAGTACTGACGTAGTATTTTCAAAATGCGAGGCGTTTTACAGTCAATATGAATACATTCACATTATTAACATTATTGCCCATTTTTATAATTTTTTTTTACATAAATAATTAGAAGTTATATTTTAATTTTGAATTATAATTTAAAGTAAACTGCTGGACAGTTCACTTTCTAACGCAGCTTCAAATTGCATTTTAACATAGCTGAGTTCAAATATCGTAAATTAGTCTCTGTAAATCCAAAACTGCGAGCATTCGAGAATAACACGTCAGTAAAATTAAGGAAAACGTTTTGTTACAAGGAGAAAGGAGCACGGATTTCTTCACCCGGAAAAAAAAAAAACAAATGAGATTTGCAGAGCCCGAGATGACTTTGTCAAAAAGCGGACGGAGAGAGCTAGAAATGATACAGAAAGTGATTCGGGAGATGCCAAGCCCAAGTCACGTAGTAGGGACAGACCGGGGCAGACGTGAAGTATAATAATGCAGAACCAGTGGGAAGGACGATAGCAAGCATCTCACGACTACGGCGGGTAGAACGGCGCACGACAGAATGGGAAAGTGAATTGTACATAACGTAAACAAAAGAAGCTAACCGGAACAAATGGAAGGATGTAACAAGGACAAACAACTCTAGTCTTGACGTCACATAGCGGAATGTTAGGTAATAAGTCTAACTCCCTGTTTCTGAAAGAAAGTAAATTAAATGTTTCCTTAAATATGCTAATCCATATATCATCCTTTTTCACTTTACTTTATTGAGCGAAATGCGATAAACACTTAATCTTGGCCAGTAGAGGCTGTTCACGATAAAGTGAGAACTTTTAAAAGCCCTGCTGAATATCCGCTTGTAACAGCATGCAGTATTCTTCCGCCATATTTAAAATTAACATTGCAGTAGCATTCGTCATTTTATTTGTGTGTCGGTCAAGTGGAACTATAAAATCATTATTAAAGTAAATATTACGCTAATTTTCTTATTATTACATTTGTACGCATTAAAAACACAGGCAGCAAAATAATTAATTTTACTTTTCAGAAAGGTTTACCTAGCACTTTTAATTCAACGTTAAGACATGGAACTATTTTCCTTCCGTCGTTACCAATTTTACTGGGCCCAATGGAATTCAGTATGCCCGTTAAAACATATGCAGGTAAGGGCAGTGACATTCTTCGAAGGTTGATTTCGGAAGTCCTCAATTAACCGAGAACAACTTTGAGAACACCCCGAGCTGTGGTTTTGGAGGAAGGTGATTGACACTGTTCTCTAAAGGTACAATTTCCTAATAAATCAATACACTGTAATGATTAAGAGTTCAAGAAAAATCTCTAGTTTTATTATTGCTTTAAAACAAGTTAATTGCCACACAAGTTCTCGAGACAACTCCCTCCCGTTCCTATACGTGGATTACGTATCGTTCGCGTCGTGGGGGGGGGGGATAATCTGCTTCGTACTTGCTGGGTGATTCTAGATATTCGTAGCACTCGCGGAACACTACTCAGGGTCCTTCACACACGCTGGATGACTGTACTTATCTGTCCTGTTGTGCTGGTAGTTGATCCTGCAGTTGAGATCTGGTGAACTGGAAACTGGCAGGCCGCTGCGTCCGATGTCGGCTGGCTCTGCCGGAATCGCGCCGCGTCTTCGGACTCTCGTAGGCTGCCCGTCGTTGGCGACCCGCTCCGCGCTCGTCGACGCCCGTCCGCTGACTGACTCGTTTCCTCGGACTGCTCTCGTTTTGTAGCCTCCCTCGCCATATTCAAACTGCCTCGTCTGCACGTGTTCCGGGGAGTAATAAACAAGTGTCTGGGGCTCGGGCTGCCCATCATGGACCTTCGGTTCTGGTATGGCCGTTTCATTGTCTCGTTCTGCACGTGCTTACTTGGCGGGTGGCCTTTGGATCAGTGCCCACACTGGTCCATCCCTTGTCCCCGGATATGCTGCTATTCTTCTCGTACACCCGCTAAAAGCTTTTCTTGGTTTTATTGCGGTGAAGCCCGGGGTCGTGGGACCTCGGCGTATCTTGGGGCGGCTGCCCAGTGTAGCTGTGTTCGTGCCCTGGTGGCTTCCGTTGCCTCCGGATGCCGCCTGCACGTGCAGAAAACTTGGGTGGCCCGTCTTTGCAGCTGTGAGGCGCGGGATCCTTTATTTGGACACGTTCTCCGCCCTTAATATTTATTGGTGTAGACCGTCGGCAGGCTTCGCTAGCGCGTGTGTTCTGGCGGCCAAAAATGCCTGGACGCGGGGAGCGTCAACTTTAACGTTTAATAATAGTAATAATAATGTGCATGTAAACATAAAAATATCTTCATCTGGTGATTGACTGATGTACATCACATTATAATAAATGTTTACGAAATTCTAGTTTTCACTTCTGTTAAGAAATTGGTATATTTTGGAGAACTATTTTGAAAACGGTCAAATAAAAATTTGGAAAAAAAAAACGGTAATAGATTCAACCATATTTTTCTAACTAAGAAATTACTTCTTCTAACACTGGACGTCAGGCACCAAATATAGGAAACCAGACGATATCACGATAGTTTATATGACGGTAATAATTCTCACACTGTGAAGAAACAGTTAATCTTTGAAGATTAGCAGCATGCTGTTGTGATGCCGTGCGTGGTCAGACCATGATTCGTCATCCTGTATGAACATTCAATTACCAATGTTAAACATGCTAGCAAGCAGCACATTGCAGCAATCAAGAAGCTAATGCCCAAAGCCCTTGTATAGCTAAACATATATGGGGACCTATTGGAAAATATGTCAGTTCTACTATAATTCAATAATGATGCATGGGCATTCCGTAGCGTACAGTTCTGTTGATGCAACAGGAATATTATGTGAATTCTAACTCGTATTATAAATGCGAAAGTGTGTTTGTTTGTTTGTTTGTCCTTCTTTCACGTTGCAAAGGAGAAACGGATCATCGCGATTTTATGTACAGAGATAGTTGGAGGGCCGGGAAGTGACATAGGCTACTTTTTATCCAGAAAAAATATATCATTCCCTCAGGATAAAAAAAAGGTCTTAAAAATAGCGCGCGGGGTAGAATGCTGCGTCAATGTAAGTTGTTAGTGTGGACGACGTCGCAACAGAGAAACGGATCGACGTTATTTTGTGTACAGAGATGGTTGGAGGGCTGGAAGGTGATATTGGCTACTTTTTATCCCGAGAAAATATCGTATTTCCTCGGGGAAATTCTTATTGGAAAATGAAAAAGTACACAAACGGAATAACAATGCAACGTCGCAACCGAGCAACATATCGTCGTAATTTCTTGCACAAAAATAGTTGGAGGGCTAAAAGGTGATATTGGCTATTTTAAACGCAAGAAAACATCTCAAAAAATTTACAAACTATAATAGTGAATCAAGTCGGAAAAAATTTTGCCGCCAGCGCGCTCTCTTGCAGTAAGCTGTCTAAACCGTTAAAGATGCCACAATATAATGTAGTAAAGAATTGTGTTAAAATAAAAAGGCTTTAAAAAAACTCCGCATGAGCATATATCGATCTATAACATAGAAATACTAGTAAGTGTTTTTCACCATTTAATTCATTGAAACGTTAAGTTTCATAATATGTATAGAGTAATGAAAATTAACACTAAGTAAAATTCAACTTTATTTAAAAAAAAAAACCCAAAACATAATTTTGTAGTTCACGCGAGCAGAGCCATGGTCACAGCTAGTACTTAAATAAAGGGAGAACACTACATGCTGTACTTACGAATTTGAGAAAACAAGGTGTCAACTGAAGATTAGATAATGTGGATGTAGCACATTCAAGTTCCGCATTGCTACGAATTTCCAATAACAAAAATATTGAATTTGGAATTTTTTTTNTGTGGATGTAGCACATTCAAGTTCCGCATTGCTACGAATTTCCAATAACAAAAATATTGAATTTGGAATTTTTTTTTGCGACTTCAGTTATTAGATTACGCATTGAAACATTGTAATCTGTGCGAGTTTACCTAATCAAATATTATTTTCATTTCCGTGTATTAATTATGCCTCAGGTAAGTTATCTAAAATCCAGGGCTTCATAAAGTTTGACTTAGTTTGATACCGGACTTAATAGCGGACTGAGAGAATGAAGGATATTTAATATTAAAAATAAGAGCTGGGTAGTTGTAACCAAGAACAAATCATTAATAATCGAAAACATTAGACCATATTTAACACGTTCGAACATCATTCATTTTTCTACCGTATACTAGCGTATAAAGAAAAGCTATGACAAAATAATTTCGAAATATTTCACCGGAAAGGAATTTTACAGGAAAGAAACAAGAAGATGTTTATGGTGGTCGTCCAGCATATGTGCAAAATAAATCTCCGTTTATATTTAACATGAATTATTTTGACAATAAATAAATGTTCTTAACAATTTGAATGAGCCTAAAGGAAAACATTAGTTAACTAACTTCAGGCTTGTTTACAATAAAGGCTAACCTTGTTAATGTTAACACGTTACATCAACCATATTCATACATTTTCAATTAAAGGGATATCAAAGAACATAATCACATTGTTACATCTCTGCAAGGGAATTAAAACGAAAGGAAATTCTAACCTCAATAACACCCTTCCGTAAATACAGGATGTTCCGCAACTCAACCAACACACTTCGGCAGAGTGTTATACAGACCACTGGCAATAAAAAATGTCATATACACAAGTAGGCTATGCAGCCCCATTTCAGAGTTACAGGGACGTAAATGCAATTGACTACTCTCATGTTGTAAGTCCCGCACAAGCTGTTCAAAATGTGGCCAATCTGACTGTAAGCAGGCTGCCAGCACGGCGAGTCTTTGTTATTGTGTCGAGAGGCGAGTGGTTGTGCAACAGCGCCAGGAATGTTTACACGTGCAGAGCGCGCAGGCGTGGTGTTTGTTTACGGATGCCGCGACGGGAGTGGGCGTGGTGCAGCAGCTGATTATACGCGCAGGTGTGTTGGAAGAGGCGGGCCAGCCCCATGGCCGGCGCTCTCTCCAGACCTCTCCCCGTTGTAATTTTTTCTTCTGGGACTGCCTGAAGAGTGGGGTATACAGCGGACGGCGATCAGACACACGAGGCCAGCTGCTACAGGCGATAACCGACGCCACTAATAAACTCCGAAATGAACTTGCAGGCATGCAGTGGCAACAAGCCATGAGAGACTACAACGTATCTCAGCCTGCTTACGGTCATATGGTGCACATTTTGAACAGCTCGTGTGAGGTATTTAGCATGAATGTAGTCAGTTGCATTAAAAACATTCAGTAATTCCAATTTGTGTTTTTATTGCATTTACTTCTCTATAACTCTGAAATGGGGCTGCATAGCCTACTAGTGTATGACATTTTCTGTTGCCAATTATCTGTATAACACTCTGCCGAAGTATTTCGGTTGAGTCGTCGAACATACCGTATTTATAATCGCTTTCAAAACTCAAAAATTTCGATTTTTATTTTTTAATTGAAATAAAACTGCAATATTTTTTTTTTAAGATGTAGAACGCCCCGTTAAATTCACACATCTTAAAAATAATGTTTTTTTTTTTACTTCAGAGCAGATAATACGAACTCCAACACAGAATAGTAGTTCCGATGTACTTACACAACCAGCTTACTTAGAACGAGAAGTGATTGGAATAGCAACGAGTTCTAAGCATATAACTATTTACAGAGCTGAACATGTTTGAAGCTAAGTAGTCTGAGAATTGTTTTACCGTTTCAGAAAGATCATTCTAAACGTTATTCATGGAAGTCCCTGGGATCCAAACCGGAAATCCCGTCTACGATTCCAGGAAAACATTTGGATGTAACGTGCATGGTTGGTGGCAGGAAAACGAAATGTGACAAGAACTTTAAGATTTATAGTAGGCTCTACCGAAACTACTTGATCCGCACTCTGTGTTCATAAACTCAAGAATACCATATGTGACTAGACCTTTAGGTTTTACGGTATACGGTATGTTCAGCGCGAGAAATAATTGGCCTGGATTTATCACTACACGAGTCATACACCTTAGCTAACGAAGGCCATCGATTATAGTATTTACAACAAAAATAGCATGGCAATACAAAAGCGGAGCATACACTTGGTTGTTGTGACCACGCATACAAAGAGAGGTAAGCTAGCATTCAGCACATACGCGTTTACAAAGTAATTTTTGCGCAAAACCGGAGCAATAAATTGGTAATAGCAATTACGCATTTCTGGGGACGGGATTCATTAGTGCCCAACAGAATAAGAGAAAGGTGGGAATAATTAGTGGATTATAATAACAAATTTTAGAAATCGCGCTGTTAATGAACGTTACGGTATATCCCCATTACCGTTCTCATTGCCCTTTCGTTTTGTCGCCCACTTTGTCACGCCTAACTTCCAATTAGGGGGAACGCGAGAAAGGTTAAATTACTGGATTACCGCGGGCCAATAATTAACGACCATTTTAATGCAACCGGTTCGGAGGAGGGAGAGCGATTGAGAAGAAGCTTCTGCCGCACCCTGCAGTTATTTTGGTCGTTACGACCTCAGTGATGTGTGGAGAGGTAGCAGACACGTCCCACCTCGCAGCAGTTGAAGAAACGGAGGATGCTTCACTGTGTAGGCTGTTCACGGTAAACTGAGCACTTTTGAAAACGCTGCTTTAATGACATTTGTTTCCTTCGACGCGGTGTTTTCTACTGGTG
This sequence comes from Clitarchus hookeri, assembly GCA_002778355.1. Lineage (NCBI taxonomy): Eukaryota > Metazoa > Arthropoda > Insecta > Phasmatodea > Phasmatidae > Clitarchus > Clitarchus hookeri. Next base: position 17,073 of record NQII01013632.1, read on the forward strand.
TTACAATCATGGATAAGAACGTAATCAGTCACAAGATAGTCATTTGAAATAACAGCATACAGGAAAGAACATAACCGTTTTTAAACTTAACATCGCTCTACTGTAAAGTGAGAAAAATGTGATTTATCAGGTATTGCCCCTGTGGTCTTCAAGTAGTTGTGTGCCGATTTGGTGCTCAGAATTGTTTGGGTAGTGCCAAAGATTTTGTTCAAACTATCAAATGCCCGTCCTCGATGGTATTTTCATACTGGACATATAAAATAGTGAATGTCAACCCTTATTTTATTTCAGTCAATTTGCTTCGTAATCGCATACAAAATACAATAATCTCCAAGGGGTTGCTGCGGTGTAGTGTTACCGCACAAAAACAGTTTATTTTCTAAGTCCACGTTTAGTAAAGTTTCTGAAATAGGAATGTAGAACTATAAAAAAAACTCAGGGTAGAGATAGAAATTTCTCATTGAATTAAAAATCATTCATGTCCTTTCCGTGGTTTACGTAATACTAAAACAAGTTTGGATGAAGAAATCATGGCTAAGGCAGACAAGTCGCGAAAAACTCGTGTATATTTCAGAAACGAGAACTATAAATGAAATTACACATGGCCATTGTGACGAGAGATACTACTATTCACACAATAATAAGAAGCATTAATATTCACAAATCATTCGTAAGCCGCAACCAGAATTCCTTATAAATGTACTGGAAATTGTGTTCGAGAACAACAGGGTAGTGTAGAAAAGACAATTCTCTCGGAGTTTTCTTAGGCAGTCTTCCAGAAAATGGTTCATGATCTCGGTACCCTGACCTAAGATTATGTGAAATTCTCTAAGCGTAGACATTTTTTTCAGGTTTCATGTACGAATACATTTGCTGTGCACTCAGTTCCAACGTTCTGCTTTAATGAATTATTCATCAAGCAGATATTCCACGCTACATGCAAATTTCTAAATGTTCGTTTTTAATATTTCGAATTCCTAGACACGTGGACTTCATTCCTAAATTAAGTTCTGCAAAACACTGAAATGCAGAACTGGATAGTTAGTATGTTGAACAAATATATTGCTTTGTTTAATACACATAGCACAAATATTGTTTTTTTTAAATAGACGTAGCCATCGAGAGTTCTTTACACTGTACTCTCAAAACGTTTACTTACTTTTTGCTATATTGCATTCTGATTAAAGACAAATTTTTCTTGTGTGTAAATTTGTCAGAACTAATACAAATCAATTTAAAGAAAAATTCTTAGCAATACATAAAAGCGAAACATTTTGAATGGAATGTGATTCGGTGTGGAATTCCCAGGATTTTTTTTCTCTTGAAAAGACCAAACAGCATTGAACATTTTTTTTCAAGCTGTTGTTGTCACGTGCAATATTAAGTTCGTCATCCTGAGGGAATACTAAATGTGAAAATTAAATGACAGCCCAACAGTTGAAATGTTAAATAATCCAAAAAATTGCTATAATCCCTAAAACAAAAAAAAAACTAGTAAAAAATAAGACACAACTTCCTAAAACTATTTAAAAATTATAATGTAAAATAGACACTGAGTAATCATTTACGCTCCGTTTGACAGAATTTTGTTGAGTTGGCACGGCTGGCACGGTTCAAAAGACTGACCCTTATGTGAGCAACTTTCTTTCCCGAAAGTTCTAAAAGTAAAATCCCAAGAACAAATTTTTTACAGAACCTAAATCACTGTAAAGAATATTTACATAACGAGCGTGAGTTTTTACAGACTTCGAGGCCCACACGAATAAAATTATAAAATGCTGTTCATGGCGTTGTGGGCACTTTTGAAAGCCATGCTTGAAATACACTATTCTCTTAAGTGTGTATCCTTCACCATACGAATAATTTACTTTGCCGTGCTCCTAATTACTTTATTCATTCGCCAGTAAATTGTAATCATGAAATCTTTTAGAACATAAACGTCTAAATAATATGCCAATTCATTCTCTGATATGTATACAGCAAACAAAGACATGATTTTCCATAAATTTAAACGTCACACTAGCAATATAAAGTCAACACTTGTAACTTATATGACTTATCCGTTGCCAACTTAAATGGAAGCCTACAGACCGGTGTGAACGGTAGCACATGCGTAGGTTTTTTTTCAAATGTTGTTTTCAAAGGTTTTTCCTTTATCGTGGACATGCTATTACAGTGTATCTATGGGAACGATNTTTTTTTTCAAATGTTGTTTTCAAAGGTTTTTCCTTTATCGTGGACATGCTATTACAGTGTATCTATGGGAACGATATCTGTGTTGTTGTACCGTTATTACAATTTTTGTGATGTATTACATTAAGATATATTGTTTATAATTAGTTGTCTGCTCTGTAGTCACCCAATTTCGTTATC
>NQII01013633.1:4687-20009 GCA_002778355.1 Clitarchus hookeri
AGGTCTATTATGGAAAATGCTACCCTCAAAATCACTCGCTGCGTGATCTGAAAAATCAGCTCCTGGACACAAATCTAGCAAAGAACGACTGACCATTCCGACGTGTTCAAATGCGACTGGGACACACAAGCTCAAATTAACAATAATTGGGAAAGCTAAAAAAAACCAAGATCTTTTAAAGGAACAGTAATGAGATGTTTTCCATGTGACTATTACAATCACCCAAAAGCTTGGATGAACCAGGCTATTTTTCGTGAATGGTTATTCAACATTTTTGTACCATCTGTAACGAAATTTCTGGATGAGAAAGGGATACCAAAAAAAGCTGGTCTTCTGCTTGATAATCCCCCTTCACACCCCTCAGTCAATTCCCTGAAAACAAAGGATGGTCAAATTTTTGTCTACTACGTACCACCTAACGTGACTTTCTTAATCCAGCCAATGGATCAAAACGTGATTTCCTGTTAGAAAAAAAGGCACACAAAGATATTTTTCCGTTTTATTTTACAGGAAAATTACAATTTTGATTCATTGAAATATTTTCTGAAAAAGTGGACCATTAAAGACGTCATTTTCGCAGTATGTGAGGCTTGGGAAAACGTACCTGCAAGTACGTTAAGACTTTCGTTGGCAAAAATCTTAGATCAAGGTTATGATGACGAAGAAAATATAGAAGAGGGGGATATAGAAGCTTGTCTTGAGCTTGCCACATCAATTCCAGATTTCACTAACGTTGGTAAAGAGGATATTGTTGATTGGCTACAAAAAGATGTTAATGAAGAGGGATGACATAGCAGCTCGTTATGGCAGCACAAGCAGTACTCCACCTACACAACAGGATGATTCAGAGGACGATGAGAATGACAATGATGACAGTGTTGGCGGTGAAGAAGAAAAAATTCAGCCAAGTCAAGCAATGGAAGCAGTTGATATCCTCCTGAACTTCTGCGAATAGGAAAATTTTGACTTCCATGACGTCATGAATTTGAGAAAAATTAGAACTGAAGTAAGGAAAACCATTTCAAACCGTAAAAAACAAAGACTCATTACTTCATATTTCAAGTAGTGATAACGTTATAACATGTCATTGTACACCCATATTACAGTACATATGTAATTCTTTAAATAAAAAGTGTCTCGATTAACCGTGGTTTTCAATTATTCGTGCTACCCCTCCCCTCCATTCACCAGGATAATCGAGGTTCTACTGTAGTTAGAAATAGGGCATTTAAAGACACCTTCGTGACACGGACCCCCAAACCTTGGTAAGAAAACGTAAACATCAGGCTCTTGCATTCCACCTCTAATGCGGCCATCTTGGCAGCCAGTGCAGAAACCTAATGCTCTGGCATTCCATTTTGAAGGCAGCCAATTTGTTTTTGAAAATTTATTCCAAAAATGTTTTTAAATCAATTTTTTTTAAATATGATAATAAAAATTTTATAACTTAAATTTTTTTTTTTACATTACAAAACTTAAAAAATTTCAAAAAACTAAATAATTGTACGACATTTGCGGCTGAACACGGGAGAAAGCCCCCGTCTTCAGCTTCGACGATGGCCTTCGCCATCGTTGAAGCTGCCCTGAATTTTTTAAAGTTTTGAAATGAAATTATTTTTTTACTTTAAAAAAAATTGAGAAAAATAAATTTTCAAGGCCTACAAGTAGGAGATCTGAGGTTCGAGTCNGTTCGAGTCTCGTGAAGCCGACTTCCTGTGGCGCAGTCTGTTAGTACGGGAGGTTCTGGGTTCTAATCCTAGGTAAGTTAGGTAGTAAGTTAGTTTGTAAGCTGTTCCCTGATAATCCTATCACCAGGGAACGTTAATAAGACCTTTATAACAACGACTCTGGTAAAGCAGGAGGAGTACACGTACTGTAGCTAGTATCTCTCGGTACAGCTTCCAGCAGTTGACTGACCCCACCACTTGTTCTTTACTTCAGAGGCATGGCGTTGTATTTTCAGTTCGTAAATGTTCAAAAGTCGACAATTATTCCTACGTTATTAGCATAGTATATTTCTTTTTTATGTGACATTAAAAAAATAATCCTGAAAAATAAGAAAATGGTGGAAAATTAATTTAACAAAACTGATAAAGGATATGTATCTATATGCGAAAATCTCGTTACTCCGAAAACTTGGCATTTTACAGAACATACGAAAACACGATTACTTTGATTTCGAAGGCAAAATTTTGCTGTTTGAAACAAGATTGTGGTTAATCATTTAGATATGTATGCTCTTTTATCCAGATTTAAAGGTAAATTTACATCACAAATAAGAAGCTGAAGTACGAGTTTTTCGCTGTTTGAAACCTTATAGTGGAGTTACAGGGTTTCCATTTTTAGTATGTAGATTATTTTTAAACATTCCTGGGGATACAAACTTTTCGTAGTCAATCAGTTGATTGTTGTTATGTAATAATGGCATAAGAACCTACTAACAACCAAAATGGAGTTACGAGGTTTTCTTGTGAGGGTAAAATGTACAGGCATTTTAATTACTTATGTTTTTTATAATACAAATCCCAAAACTGAATTCAATTAACACACTAGGCTACAGCTCTAAATAATTGTAAATGCAATCAGAATGACATGAGAATATATTCTTGGTATTTAATTTTAACATTTGAGATTAAATTCAAAGATAAAATAGCTAAAATTTAAAACAACTATCGTACGGAAACCAAGAGTAGGGTTTAGTAGGAACTGTCAAAATGACACTCCTTTGATTTCAAAATCACTTAAGCTTAAACCAAAATTTCTTTGAAAATAACTTTCTGAACCATACACGAATCACTAATTAAATTTAGCTTAAAAGTCTCATGTTTACGCTAAAAATATTGCTAATGTAATTTCTCATATAATTTGGTATTTTTATCAAGTTATGTTTGATTTAACAACACGAAGTCATAAAATATCTTTAAAATCTAGAAAATATTCTACTCCTTTAACGATTACAAAGGAAGAACTAGAGATTTTTTAATTTATATTCATTATCCCCCATCCCCCTCCAGAAATTACAATTTACCCGCTATACCTCGATCCATACCATCACAATTGGTGTATGCTAGTCAGGCAGATGTTGATGGCATACTGCTCGCTCGTGATTGGCTGTTGGTTGTGCAGGTTCAGGTAATGGGGGGTGAAAACCACAAAATATATAACCAATTCTATATTTAAGCATGCGCACTGCAATGATCAACGCCAGATTATAAAACTTATTTTTAATTTAGTTACAGTTTCAAACACGTAGCCTGTCTAGTGAAAAATTCGTAATTGGCAGCATTATTTTCAATTGTCGTAATGATGTGATGCAGCTGCACCCTCTGCATTGCCCCTGCGCGCCTATGGTTACATGACATCTATGCTTCAGCAGATAAATATGGCTAAAGTGGCGCCGTGTCACAGTTCGCAGTCTGACGTGAGAGGTGGATATCTCGCTCTCTGTCTTCCTTGGCCTTTATAACATCCTGTTTGGTAAGTTATTTTATGTTCGACTCTTCCTACACAACTCGCTAGGTATTACACATTTTCTCACCAAAGTTAAAAAATCTGCTGAAATGTCAAGTACTTGGTTGGACCAGTAACCTTGAAAAATCAAGATAATAGTTATCAACTCGTCAAGACAAGCCTGTGTAGGTAGCAATACAGAGATGTAATAATGTAGATGCGTCACCAGATTGTGCCTGTACCACTCCGTACAAAGTAAGATCCATAGAAACGTAAAACTTGAAATATCTCAGAAACTGAACATTTTAGAGAAGAACGGGCTATTATCCATCGTAGAAATGAACAAATATGTCGCGAACGATATACCAGTACAATAAAAACATAGCTGGTATTTTGTTTTTTAAAATTATTAAAATAATTTTTTTATAAGAGGGCAATGCACTAAGATATGGACACGTGTACTAATCAATTGAGAACAAACTACAGAATTGTAAAAGAGCAAAAGGCGTTTAGTGTGTTAAGTTATTACATGAAGAAAATAAAACTAGCGAAACCTATCCCAACATTTGTGTGTAATGACACAGTGGTACGAGTTTCAGATAGTGAATTTTTTGGCTTGTGTTCAATTCCCGCTTCAAGACAAAATTAAAACCAAATTATATTTATTTCCGATACACTGCTAAACACCCACACAACGAGAATAATTTTTTGTACTCCCTTTATAAACAACAAATATACAAAATCGCAGTACAAAGTTAACGGAGATGTTCCGTGAAATCACGGAAGATTTGTGTAATTTACGGATGGTCCGTAATTAAAACAAAATTTATCGTGTCCGTAGTTTTATAAAAATTGCTGGGTAAATTTTCATCAGTAATTCTCAGAAATATCTCGGAATTTTCTTTCTAAAAATGTAGCACGGATCATATCAGAGGTTGAGTTGCAAATGATTCTTAATTTGGGCCACGTATAATATCCAATTATTCAACTACTGCTTCTTATAACTTGAAAAATTCGGAATATGATCAGAAGGCGTGGTCGTGATAAAAGTTTGACCGGGGGAGAGAGGTCGAACTTGGCAGTCCTCCATGTTTTTCATCGCGTCGTGTTCTAGCACCTGCGGAGGAGGGACGCAGAAAACGCGCAGTGGCTTGTGCACGGCGGTGACGTCAGGCAAATGGCTGTGGCGTGAATCAGTGTATGCGAGCGGCTGATAACTAGGCGTGAGAGACTAACGAAGACCCTCTCCACAGTGGTGGGACATCGTCGCACGCACTCCAACACCGACCTCGCAACTCGCAAGTCATTTACATCGGTTGACGCGTGTAGCCGTGCTACCAGGCCCTCCTCTCTCTCTCTCAAATCCTGCATGCAATAAACATTCAAATGCGATCGTCCCTCTCGCATGCCTTTCCACTCCTGGCGAGTCAAGGGTATTGTCCGGGGGATGTCGGCCATTATTACTGACATTGCCCCTCCCCAGCAACCCTGCGCTCGAACCAATCTCGGCGACCGGACTAGTGGAGACGAGACCTCATTATTAGCAGGCCCTCGTGGACGCGTGGTCCACCTTGTCCTGTATTACCCGGGGGATGTCGGCCGTTATTACTGACTTTGCCCCTCCCCTACATCCCAGCGGTCGTGCCACTCTCGGCGACTGGGCTAGTGGGGACGAGACCTCATTATTAGCAGGCCCTCGTGGACGCGCGTTCCATCTTGTCCTGTATTGTCAGGGAGATGTCGGCAGTTATTACTGACTTTGCCCCTCCCCCACATACCAGTGGTCGTGCCACTCTCGGCGACCGGGCTAGTGGGGACGAGACCTCATTATTAGCAGGCCCTCGTGGACGCGTGGTCCACCTTGTCATGTATTGTCCTGGGGATGTCGGCCAGGGAATGTCGGCCGTTATTACGGACTTTGCCCCACCCCCACATCCCTGCGGTCATACCACTCTCGGCGACCGGGCTAGTGGGAACGAGACCTCATTTTTAGCAGGCCCTCGTGGACGCGCGGTCCACCTTGTCATGTATTGTCCGGGGTATGTCGGCCGGTATTACGGACTTTGCCCCTACCCCACATCCCAGCGGTCGTGCCACTCTCGGCGACCGGGCTAGTGGGGACGAGACCTCATTATTAGCAGACCCTTGTGGATGCATGGTCCACCTTGTCATGGAGATAGCCACACCTCGCCCACCGCGCGCTCGACTGCCTCCTGCAATCTCGATAATCGCCGCTCTTGGCATCGAGGCCTGTCGTCTCAGGGAAAGTGCCCGGTCACTCACAAATGCACATCACTTAACATTATGTGCTAAGTTGAGGTTTAAAAAAAAAAGTTTAATTTAAATAAGAAACTCGGTAAATACTTCAGTCAACAAATACTACAAACTTCAAAGCGATAAAGAACACTCTAAATTATCTCCTAACAATATTTAATCTATGAAATACCTACATGATGGGTGAACAAAAATAATAGGCGTAGGGTAACAATATGCTTCATCGACTGCATTGCTTCTGCAAGCACTGAACCGCTGTCCAGAACTACGCTCCGTCTAACATTGTTACTCGTTAGTTCGTAATAGCGATCGCTAACAATTATTTTCAATTATTTAACTACCCAATTATGTTAGAGGAAACGCAATCAGCTAATTGTCGAGTCCAAACTCAGAACTATATGACGCAAATCGCCTTGGATGGAAAGCAAGCACAACTCGGTCTTTAGATAATGGAAAACTTGGAAATGTTCGTGTCTCCTTCTCGCTTACGAAACAGCGATGTGTTTCTCGCGTTATTTTCACAAAGAATCCGCGGTGTTACAAAGCATCGTGAAACCAAAGCCAACTTTAGAAGCCGGACCCTCGGCTCAACTTGACAATCAGTTCTGGAGGCTGGCTACCGCCAAGTATTTCTGAGACAGACTTTGGAACAGCGGGTTGTTCCAGTGGTTGCGAAGGCGGCTTGTGTTCCCACGAGGGAAGGACAGCACAACATTTTTTTTCCCCAATGCTATCCCTTGACACCGCCGCCTTTTACTTCCCTTGGCTCATTTTTCTGTCGCATTTATTTTCCCATCTCGAGGACCAGCGCGGATGTTCGCCATAATAGAAGTTTCCTCCCTTCCTGATTCTCCTTCCTACTTTCCCCGAGCTCTTCGTGTTTTCTTCTTGACGAGGGAGAGGAAGAAGCAGCCACCCTGGCAACTTTTATACTTCCATCGGGATGCCGGGGGTTCGAACCCTGACAGGCAGGCTAAATCCAAACTCAAACAGTGGCGCGTGATTTACGCCGGCAATTAATCAGGGCAGATTCCCAGCCAAGATACCCTTCGCCACCACAAGTCGCCCGAGGTCCTGAGAGATAACGTACAGGCTTCCCTTCTAGGGGTTCTGCCCGTCCCCTCCCGCGGCTAAGCGGGACCAAGCCATGAGATGATATGGTTTTGCCAGGTAACTAGTAACCTAACGCCCTCCAGTTTCAACAACTGAGCAGGCCAGGGGTGTACATACAACCTTCCTTCATCTTTCTCACATCTACTTTCTGCTTCTTTCTACTTCTTTCAACGCTTCTCAAATACAGCATTGTAAACATCCATCTCCTGTACGTAAACACCAACGGGAGAATTTTTTTTTTCACGAAATTGGAAACATGTTAGAATTTTGAAATCACAGATTTGTAGTGCGTTTATGGGCACCGTCTACCATCGCCTCCAGAACGTAGAGTGCAGTCGTATAGTTGTGTAGTGCCTGTTTACGAACATCATTAATTTTTTTTCTGAATCCGAAAGCTTGTTTCTGTTTTATATCTTCGTCTTTAATGCGTGTGTTTTTTTGAAACTGGAAAAAAGGCTTATAAGAGTTAGCACGTACCCTCTTAGGCCCGGGTACGTGGCGCCTTAAACTGCGTTTCAGTGAGTTTGAAATACATGCTTTATCCACGAAACTGTGACATGTATGTCCAATGTGCTGATCTACACTTCCGACGAGGTGTTGAATGCTTCGAAGACGTCACGCACATTATAGACACCATTATAGAGCGCTCCAACATAGCTTACAACGGCTTTTTAAAGCACTGTATCCTAAACATACGAGTCAAAAATACTCAAGGATCCTGCATTCAACCTGTTATAGACATTTTATGAATTCCATTTAAAATAGCGATGACCGCTGAAAGTTCCATAGGTAGACATGCACTCTGCACAACGACAATGTTGCACGCCAGTTAGTGGCGATCACGCCCTTGAAGCACGTAACAGCTCCAGGTAGCAATATACGTCGCAACATTGCCTTTACTATCTNTTAGTGGCGATCACGCCCTTGAAGCACGTAACAGCTCCAGGTAGCAATATACGTCGCAACATTGCCTTTACTATCTTCAACACAATGACATGTATGGGCTTGGTGATACTCGGGGTACTCCGCTCTTCTGCTCGCTTTCTGATGCGATCAGCATGTGAAAGAAATCACTGCCTGTTTATCTCCATCGACTGTCAAAACCTCGTTATTAAGAGCCACCAAGATCTCTTAACAGTTATCTGTATATACGCCCGCGCGCAGGTGCCCATTTAACTTCCTACGAATTAATAAAAAATAGTTCAAGACTTGATATTCTATTACGAATGTACATTTGTGGCATATCAAGTGAGTGCTATTTTTATTTTTGCTCGTCAGATTAACAATATCGACAAATTTATAACAAACTTAGTTTCATAAGAGCTTAACGTTTCTATTTTACTGACGCATATATAATGGCAATGTAAAATTTCCATGTGGCAAAAGGATACAAAATGATAAGAATATTTTATCTTAATAAGGGCTTTCAAAAGTGCTCAACGAACCGTGAACAGCTTATAGACATTCAGTGTGTGTAACTATGTCACTTTATCGTTTTCACGCTTCTAAGCCTCAGACACGCAAAATAACTTTGAGCCACGATTCCGAAATACGAAAACCGAGGCCAGGTCACCTTGTTGGAAGACCAATGCGCTAACCATCGCGGGACTAATGAATTGTGAAAAGAAATTCTACGTCTTAAAAGGTTGATAAGAGAGCAAAAATAATTTCCCTGGTTTTTGAGAAAATAATTATGGTTTCGTGCCATAATATTGACAACTTAATGAAATACCCTTTCAAAGCTACATTCATCATGTTTTTATGGGGTCAGTATAAGGGAAAAAAACTTTTTTAACAAATTTTNTGGGGTCAGTATAAGGGAAAAAAACTTTTTTAACAAATTTTAAAAAGTTATTTCATTATAAAATTTGGCTCCACCTTAAGTGTTTATTGACATCACAGGTAAGTGGTTTGCTGCAGTTTATTTGAAATCCGACACTTTGCTCACCTGCAATAAAGGTTTAACTTCTGCCCATTTTAGCTTTAAAATAGATCTAGCAAGATTTAATTAAAATATAGGTAAACCGCGTAACAAATTCCAATAACATGAACAATTATTTTGAGCTGTTGCCTAACTGATTAGTATGTCAATTTTTTTAATTTTGCGAAAAAATCTATATAAATTTCAAATTCCTAACTACTTTTATTTGTTTTATGAAAATCATTTTCTTCCTTTGTAAAAATTTTGAAATAACGATTCTCACATCACAACGATATAAGGGTGTTTTCTGTCGCTTACAGCATGCAGGAGCTGAGGACCGGGGCATGTTGAATGGTTGCGACCTTGAACTGTGTTTTATCTTGACACGCGATGTCCTTGAGGCTGAAAAATAGCAAAAACTAAAGAAAAAATAAAAAATTCTAAAAAAGCTAAAAATTAAACAAATGTATTTCAAAAATTGAATGAACGTGTAAAAATTAAAAAATAAATTAAAAAATTGAAAATGTTATTTTATGTCTTACATGTAGGTTTAAGGGGTGATGTTTACAACAAATAGCTAGTATACACCTTCCCGGCATGTAGACCGACAGACTACTCATGCCCCCCCACCACCCACAAAAGGCCATACAACATGTAATGAGTCATTTAATCAAACCTCTCCACAATTTACTCGCTACAGTTCAAACAATCAGTCTCTTCGGCTATAAATTAAGTATCGCAATAGCTTTTAGAAAAATAAAATTTTTTATTCAACACATTATCTCACAATGTAACACATAGGAACAGTCTTCACGGTTGGTCTAATTAGTTAACTCATAACTAAAATACAGAATTTAAATAAAATAATTATCTCACAGCTATGAAACCTCTCGTAAAGCATAGCTTCACAAAGTCGTTACCGAAGGAGATTTCTTTTGAGAGCCTACGCGTGTCCACAGCACTTTCACAAGTAGATCGTAGTAGCTGCGGCACAACTAAACAACATTTAAGCTTATGTTCTATGCAATAAATTTATGTGTCAGATACATTTAAGGTAATTATGGTTGTATAGGCATCCAAGAGCCCGCCGTATCCAGCCATGTCTCCGATACGTCCCAGCTACACGAGGCTGGGTCCATCCGCTTTCAGTTGCCAGCAGACATGAAGTCACTTAACGCCGGAAAATGCACTTTAAAACACTCCACACACACTCTACGGCGGGTTTAGTTTCACTTCAAATTAACCTTAAAAATTACAATGAACGGTTCTAGGCGGGGGCCAAAAGCGCCATGCCCACAATTGATTAACAGCACTATCTAATACATGTTACATATATATATTCTTGCGCCCGCCTGAACTGAACTCTTGTCATCCACGCGACCGCCCCAAACTGACCTCTTGTGACCCGACGCCAGAGAGCGCCTCACTCGCCAGGTGAGGTCAGCAAAATTGCGTGCAGTGATCCCGAATATGGGTAGCATCCAGGAGCACTCCGAACCACCAGGTGTCTGCTGGACTTAGCATTATGACATGAGAGAAGCGTTGACGACCGCGGAAAGTCAAACCACCTCGCAGAAATGCAAGCCCAGCGAATTGCCGGCAGCTGCTCTTCGACAACTAGCTTCGTAGCTCCTGCCCCATTGCCAAACGAGAAATTCAAAACTGCAAAAATTCTATTGAAACCAAACTTATCAATTTAACATGCCCCGGCAATATGTATATATACATATATATATATACACAAAACCATATAATAATAGATTTAAAATTTACTACATAAAATGTATATTTAAAGTCTCTTGTGCGCCATATTGTAAGATAGCATCACATTAAAATACGCTATTGCCATATTTTGGGAAAAAATAAATAAATTACAACAAAATTTGCCAGACAATTAGTTCTACTATAGGTCGTGTGTTATGTTTAAATAAGTCAGACAATTATTTTCAAAATGGTAAACAAAAAAACAATTTACGTTACTAAACCATGCAACAAATTTCAACAAAACTTTCTATGCTGGCAGTATCAATTACAAAAATAATATGTGTCTAAAACAGAGAGAGTCTTTTGCCTGTGACTTTGTAAGATAGCGCCACGTGAAAAAATAAAGTTTTTATGTCACATATTTGGAAACAATTGACCGATTCCTACCAAACTTGGCAATTTAGTATTACTACGCTACGACATGTAAATTTACGTTTAATTTGGGATAGACACTTCTTTTCCAAATGGTAGCTATTTAAAAAAATTAGATAAGTACGCTTTATACTAAATCATGTAACAAATTCGAACATAATTTGGTTACATGGGCGCCGCCAGGATTACTTTCAGCGAGGTGCATCTGCATCTACACATTATACTATTAATATAAAATATAGAATTATACATGTATATAATGTAGATAAATGTAATGTCAAATTCAAATCGCGCGGGTATTTGATTGGATATATTTCGCTCATCGAAAACATACTTAATCTCTGTAGTCGATGGTTGGCATTATTGTTCGGGGAATCCCCGCTGCCGCGCGACGGATGCTGGGATTTCCCGCCTGCGACCGCGTCAGTTCACGCAGTTCTAATTGTACCTATTAATAATTGTTGTTGTGGATAGTGCGCAAATCGGTTGTCTGTAATAAATCTGCTTAGACAGCGACTCTATTTATAGTCCCTTTTAGGTAACTTGTTGTGTAGCTTATTAATTTTTGTTCAAGTTATGAGTGACATAAGACGTTTTTTGTGATTTACCTCATATTAAGTCATCCAGGCCAGATACACACAAACTAGATAGTCCAGGTATGTTGTGTTGGTGTTTCTACCCAAATCATTTAATGTATTGTTTATTATCCGCATACAGAGGAAAATAAGACTCAAAAACAACGAAATAATAATAGAAAATACTTCACATTTTTGTTATACTACACTGAAAGAAAAAAAAAGTAATCAGTACCCATAAAACATAGTAAAAAAAAGTATCAATTAAATTTGCAACTTATCATTCATTATTTAAACTCTTGTATTATTTTCTCTAGAATGATTATGTATAGAAGTTAAAAAATGTACATTAAAAATTGAAAGCTTAATAAATTAATAAAAACTTTTAAAATCACTACTTAAATGTTAACTGATTTGTTATAACAAAAATTGGTAACATATACATAATAATATGTCATGAAATATTTTTGATTTTTTTTCTGAATGCGTTAAATGACTAGTTTATTTATTATATACGATTTTTTTTTTGCTTAAAGTTACCAGCTCTGCGCGTAAAGATTTTCAAGCAGATGCATCGCTCGATTTTTCTAGCAGAAGCACAACTAATTCATTATTGGATATTGGGTTGTGTTTGGACCTCGGTTATGAAGTTAATGATGACCTACGTTTGAAATTACTAAGACATCCTTGGAACCCTAGTAAAACGTACAATTTTAAAAATGACGTTAACCTTGATGCTAAACGAGCTTTCCGACATGAATGGCTTACAACATATCCGTGGTTAGCCTACTCAGATATAGCAAAGGGACCTCTGTGTAGGATATGTTTTTTATTTCTGCCTCCAGTTGTGCGCCCCCGTCTACAAGGACAGTATATAGTTTCTCCTTGCCTCAAATATCAAAAGTTTCATGAAGCTGCACAGTCTCATGCGACAAGTAAGTGGCATTGTGACGCACTGGCTTGATAAAATACATTTGAAAAGATTATGGATAGAAGAGGAATATGCAAAGCCTTATTTCTCCGCCATTTTGTAAGATAGTCCTACATGAAATGAAATCGTTTTAAAGCCGTACATCGGGAAACAATCAACCGATTTCTTTCTAATTTGGGGAAGAAGTTGTGCTGTGGTAGGCTATATTAACATATATGTTTGGGTATCTTATTTTCTGAATGGCGCATATTTCAAACATTTTAGCTAAATGTGCTATATCTACGAAACAATGTAACATATTTACATTTAACTTTGTATATTGCATCTATGACCATAATCAAAACTGCTAATTAAGATCGTCACATGATTTATGGAGGTTTTATGACATATCTCGAGGACCAATCAACCATTATTCATAAAGAGATCCTCCTTTGCCAGATTTTTTGCAAAGTAGTTTCAGGTGAGTAAACTGAACATTTTGTAAAATTTGAGGAATAATTCTACTAATGTTCAAAAAATTTTGCACACCTACAGAAGTTATACGATTTAAATGGGGTCAGACAATGATTTTAAAAATAGCGTCCACATAAATGTTTTTATATGTTTGGCATATCTATTTAAAAATTTAACAATTTCAATCGTACTTTTTATGCTGACATTATATATTATAAACATTGTGAAACATTGTGTAAAGAGCCACGTTTTTGAGTAATTTTGTAAGATAGTCCCATTAAGAAAATAAAGTTTTTATGCCTTATCTCGGAGACCAATCAACCGATTTCCACCTAATTTTTCACATAAGTAGCATTATGGCAAGCTATGAAAATTTATGTGGTTTAGTGGCTCGGAAATTTATTTTCAAAATGATTACCAAGTCATTATTTCAGGTTAGTGAACCCTATCATTCAAAATATTAGACTAATTATATGAAAAGTTGATGCTCCGAATCCTACCTCCGTGATACAGTTGATTGCAAGTTTGCTTAATTTTTCGAGTTATTCTGCATCCGAATCCCGGGTAAGTCAGTCGTGTATTTTAATTAACTTTGTATTCTTTCCCATGTTTCTGGTTTCTTCTCCAATGATATTTCTGTCACTGAGACGTCCACAACTACCTACCATCTAAGCAACTTCACTAAAATTTATTTGCACCCATGTAGAGGAAAGTAGGCTTATTAGTTATAAGTAACTTCTTGTTAAAATATTGGGTTGAATAATATGAGTGTTCTTAGTACTGCATCACATTAGTGTACAATTATTTAAATTTTTTATGAATCGGTTTTAAGATCGTTTTAACGTAATTCTAACCCACTTTGCGAAGGAAAAAGAGGCTTATGAGATCTCTTACCTGGATTGTGTGACTGTGCCTGTGTCCCCCCTACCCGCTTTTCAATATTAAACCGCGTGGATCTTAATTCACCTTAATCTTTACACATATAGTACTAAGTAAGGACACATGACTTTTACATTTTTCGACCACACCAAACACTTTCAAAATAGCGGGTATTTTAATATTTAGGGTAATATGTAATTTCTCGGAAGTCATTCAACAGATTGAAACCAAATTTCGTATGTTGACAGTGCAAGGTGGAGACATTGAATTCAGGGGTAAACGTTGATGATGGTCAGCCATTTTGTAAGATAGCGCAACATTAAAAAATAAAACTTTTTATGTTTTATCTCGAAAACGACTCAACCAATTATCGCCGAATTTGACACGTAAGTAATGATGTGATACGTCGTGTTAAATTAGGCACTTATTAAAAAAAACGGATATATAATTATTTAGGTTTATTTGGTTAAACTCTTATACCGTTTGACCACGTTCTACAAAATTTTGTACGCTGACAGTATCAATTACACGTATCGTATAAGACAAACAGTTACTGGTTTTTTAAGCCATTTTGTAAGATAACACTACAATAAATTATGAAGTTTATGTGTAATATCTCGGGAAACAATTGTCAGATTCGTACCAAATTTGGAAAACAAGAATTACTGCAGCAGTTGATAAAAACAAATAAGTTTCAAGTATGTCAGATAATTATTTTCAAAATGGAGCCCGTCTAGCTATTATAGCATGGTATGCTATAACTTCGAAACAATTTTATCAATTCCAACTTAACATTGTCTGCTGAAAGTATGTATATATATAAAAAACGCCCTACGTGTCTGCATGGGGACTTTTTCCCCTCCATTTTGTAAGAAAGTGCCTCAAGAATAAACTATATTTTTGTTATATCTCGGGAAACAATTTACCGATTCCTAACAAATATGGTAAGCAAGTAGTATTGCGGTAGGTAATGTTAACTGGCAAGTTGTTCATGTCAGATACTTAACTTTAAAAAGGTGGCCATTTAGCTATTCTAGTATTGTATGTTATATCGTCGAAACCATGTAATCAAATCTAATAAAGCTATATATACACTGAGGAGCCAAAAAAACTGGTACATCTGCCTAATATCGTGTAGGGCAACCGCGAGCACGCAGAAGTGCCGCAAGACGACGTGGCATGACATCGACTAATGTCTGAAGGTATGCAGGATGCAGTTCACAGCCTGAATCCTGCAGGGAAGTCCACAAAACCATAGGAGTGCGAGGTGGTGGAGATATCTTCTGAAGAGCACATTGCAAGGCATCCCAGATATGCTCAATAAGGTTCCTGCCTGCTGATTAAGGTGGCCAATGGAAGTGTCTAAAGTCAGAAGAGTGTTCCTCGAGCCACTCGTTAGCAACTCTCGATGTGTGGCGTATCGCATTGTCCTGCTGGAATTGTCCACATCCGTCGGAATGCACTATGGANATCGCATTGTCCTGCTGGAATTGTCCACATCCGTCGGAATGCACTATGGACATGAACGGGTGCAGGTGATCGGACGGGATGCTTACGTATCTGTCACCTGTCAGAGTCGTATCTAGACGT
>NQII01013634.1:0-13622 GCA_002778355.1 Clitarchus hookeri
TGGCATATTGTTTCGATCGCTCGAGCAGCACGGGACAAGGGAAGCTATGTAGACCAGCAACGTGTAAAAAAAAAATACATATATATATATATATATATCGATTCATCGAAAACGGCGCTGCCTAGGGAAATAACAGAAACTTATATTTTCCTTTAATTTTGATATGCCGAGTCCTCCGTTTCAAATAGCTACTATTCCGCATCAAAATATTGAAAACACATTCGGGGAGCTAACGTTAATTATTTCAAGGAAATAAATTCTTGACTGTTGAAAATATTCGATCAGAAATCTACTATTGTATGACCGTGAATATCGCAAATTCTTTCAATGCCAGGTTAGACTTCATATATATATATATATATATATATATATATATATATNATGATGGGAGGAAAATGATTTGTAAAGGGAGAATCAGAAGACAAAGAAGAACGAAAAATGTAATGGAGCAGAAAAATGAGCGTGGGAATACGTGATAACACTGCAAATGAATGAATTGCTTTTTTATCATCAATTTATGTTCATCTTAGTCTGCCTAATATTGCTTTTGGGGTTAGCGCTGAATATTTTGAAATGTTGGCGTTCAGGAATTTTATTATTGCTTTGCGAATATAAGCTTAAAAATAAATTTTACCCTTATTATTAAAATAATATGTAAACGTGTGTCAAGCTGCATTTTATAATGCTGCAATCTTCTAGGAATTTGCTCTATTTACGCGACACAAATACTGTAAGAATTAGAATTCGCGCAGTACATCTGGTTGAGTGGTTAAGACCATTCAAAATAATAAAATTATTTTTTACGCTTCTAACGCATTATTAATTTTTTTGTTGTGATATGAAATAACATCCTGATAAAAGCATGGCAATGTCGGAAAATTACTTTAAAAAATTTAATTAAATAGCTATACCAATTTGTTATTTAAATGATTTTTCGTAGAAATATCAACATTGAACAAGGTTAATACGCTACTCTACAGCTCAAAATAATTGTCAGTGTTATCAGAATGTATGTAAGAATATTTTCTTAGAAAATTGTGATGTAGTTCTCCGTGTTTAAATTTTAAATTTTAAATAAATTTTACGATTTAATGAATTTTAGATTAGTATTTAAAACCTTGCCGCAGGAGTACCAAAGTGAAAGAATTGAAAGAAAACTGCAAAATGCCACTCGCGGGACTCCAAGAGACATTTTAGCTGAAACCAAACTTTGTGTAAAATTAACTTTTGGAAATTTGTACGAATCAAAATGTTTTAAGTTAAAATTATTATATTTAAACGAAAAGATAAATTTTATTTTTCATGTGGTAATTTTTTAAAATCAAATTACAATTTATATCGTGTCACGAACATATAAAATATTCTCATAATATTGGGGAAGATATGTCTCTTGACCACCCTTAGCCCTATCATTCCAGCATTAAATTACGGTTTCTAGTATTTCAAACAAGCAATATTTTGGTTCGTGCTGTACTTATCCTGATTCAACACTTGCTTCACTCACACAACCAATCAAATATGCGCTTGGTGCTTCGTGGAAACCACTCACAGACCAGAGCCGGCGGAAATGTCCGCAAATGACATTTTACCCACAGAGAAGAAACTGATTGCATTGGGATGTGATCCTAGTCGTGTGCAGTCTTCGTCGTATGTTTTATTTATCTGCATTACGTCCGCTGTAGGGGGACGCAGGCAGTGAAAGGGTTGATTCGCTGGCTTCCTAACACAGCGATACGGACTCGATTCCCGGCAGAGTCGCTGTCGGACTTCCGCGTGTGGGGAACGTGGCGGGCGTTGCCGTTGGCCGGCGGGTTTCCTCCGGGTGTTCCCTTTATCCTTACTCCGTTGCATTCATTCTCCCGGCAGGCCGGAGCGTCATGCATGTCGAGCAGCAGGTTAATTCTTCTGTTATCCTCNAAAATTAAACAAACGTGTAGCTGTTACACGTGCTGAAAATTAGATTAAGATGTTGAAGAGAATAAAGAGCTAAAACATATTTACAGTTTGAATATTGACGTATTTTTTTAATTTTAAATAATGCTAATTTACGAAATTTCAAAATATGATTTGGCGGATGTCTTTATTACGGTACTTCAAAAATTCAACCATTAGAAGGATTTCGCTTTAAAAGAAAATATCTGAAATGGCCTTATAATATATAAAAATTAGAAGAAGTCACGGAACGACTTTATAAACTGGGAGCAAGACACGAAATGTGATAATTTCAGCCATAATATACGGCGTTGTCTAAAACGACGTAAGGAACTTCCAGACTACCGGTAACCATTCTTTTGACTTTGGTTAGTTTCCACATTGTGGTGAGAAATCACCCCCTCCCACCCCCTCCACTAAAAAATAGAATCATCTGGCTAATTTATTATTAAAACTGGGAGCTAACAAATAACTATTCACACGTACATATATAAATTGTGACTTGTAACTTCTTTTTTCATAAAATGTAGTCTTACATTTTTCATAACCACAAATANACGTACATATATAAATTGTGACTTGTAACTTCTTTTTTCATAAAATGTAGTCTTACATTTTTCATAACCACAAATAACAAACGAAGTTTTTGAGAACATATTTTCATGCGATTGAGGCGAAGGAAAATATTTTTGAAAATTTTATCTCTGCAGTGAAACCTGAAATCACAAATAAAAGGCGGAATAAAACTGTGGTGGAAATGGGATTTTGCTAGCGGTCCGCACGAATTTCTAGCTAGGAAATATCGTGAATATGTGATAAGGAAAAAAATGCATGCAAATCCTGCAGAACTCTATGGAACGTTTCTTTAAAACCAAACCGTTAAAATTGCATTGCAGATGATAGGCCTGGAGGAAGGAAGAGAGAAGGCGACAGAAAAATGACGAATGGAGAGTATTTCAAGAATGATGGGAGGAAAATGATTTGTAAAGGGAGAATCAGAAGACAAAGAAGAGCGAAAAATGTAATGGAGCAGAAAAATGAGCGTGGGAATACGTGATAACACTGCAAATGAATGAATTGCTTTTTTATCATCAATTTATGTTCATCTTAGTCTGCCTAATATTGCTTTTGGGGTTAGCGCTGAATATTTTGAAATGTTGGCGTTCAGGAATTTTATTATTGTNTTAGTCTGCCTAATATTGCTTTTGGGGTTAGCGCTGAATATTTTGAAATGTTGGCGTTCAGGAATTTTATTATTGCTTTGCGAATATAAGCTTAAAAATAAATTTTACCGTTATTATTAAAATAATATGTAAACGTGTGTCAAGCTGCATTTTATAATGCTGCAATCTTCTAGGAATTTGCTCTATTTACGCGACACAAATACTGTAAGAATTAGAATTCGCGCAGTACATCTGGTTGAGTGGTTAAGACCATTCAAAATAATAAAATCATTTTTTACTCTTCTAACGCATTATTAATTTTTTCGTTGTGATATGAAATAACATCCTGATAAAAGCATGGCAATGTCGGAAAATTACTTTAAAAAATTTAATTAAATAGCTATACCAATTTGTTATTTAAATGATTTTTCGTAGAAATATCAACATTGAACAAGGTTAATACGCTACTCTACAGCTCAAAATAATTGTCAGTGTTATCAGAATGTATGTAAGAATATTTTCTTAGAAAATTGTGATGTAGTTCTCCGTGTTTAAATTTTAAATTTTAAATAAATTTTACGATTTAATGAATTTTAGATTAGTATTTAAAACCTTGCCGCAGGAGTACCAAAGTGAAAGAATTGAAAGAAAACTGCAAAATGCCACTCGCGGGACTCCAAGAGACATTTTAGCTGAAACCAAACTTTGTGTAAAATTAACTTTTGGAAATTTGTACGAATCAAAATGTTTTAAGTTAAAATTATTATATTTAAACGAAAAGATAAATTTTATTTTTCATGTGGTAATTTTTTAAAATCAAATTACAATTTATATCGTGTCACGAACATATAAAATATTCTCATAATATTGGGGAAGATATGTCTCTTGACCATCCTTAGCCCTATCATTCCAGCATTAAATTACGGTTTCTAGTATTTCAAACAAGCAATATTTTGGTTCGTGCTGTACTTATCCTGATTCAACACTTGCTTCACTCACACAACCAATCAAATATGCGCTTGGTGCTTCGTGGAAACCACTCACAGACCAGAGCCGGCGGAAATGTCCGCAAATGACATTTTACCCACAGAGAAGAAACTGATTGCATTGGGATGTGATCCTAGTCGTGTACAGTCTTCGTCGTATGTTTTATTTATCTGCATTACGTCCGCTGTAGAGGGACGCAGGCAGTGAAAGGGTTGATTCGCTGGCTTCCAAACACAGCGATACGGACTCGATTCCCGGCAGAGTCGCTGTCGGACTTCCGCGTGTGGGGAACGTGGCGGGCGTTGCCGTTGGCCGGCGGGTTTCCTCCGGGTGTTCCCTTTATCCTTACTCCGTTGCATTCATTCTCCCGGCAGGCCGGAGCGTCATGCATGTCGAGCAGCAGGTTAATTCTTCTGTTATCCTCTTCTCGTGAGTCATGACGACCTCATCGACGAGCGGGAATTTGTTGAGGTTGGTTAGTTGGTTATTTAAATTTGGTTCGGACACACCATACTAAGTATTTTCGATTACCTCATGTATAAAGAATACATAAGTATAAACAGATTTTTATCAATGCTATTCACAATTTTAAGGACTACGCAAGATACGTAAAATATGTTTGTCTATTTTCAATTAATCCAATGCCGTTTATTAATTTGTAAATCATCGTACGCTGTTGTGTTTGACAACTATACATTTAAGGACTATTACCCAACACAGTTAAATATTTCTTCGATCGATTAGTATAAGGGACACTTTAAAGAGCATAGCAGTTCTTTAAAACATTTTAACGGATTTTTTTACTGAAAAATTTGTCGAAATAACTTCTGAAATATTTTGCAAAGGAATTTGTAAATCGGATAGAAATGTTTCCACGTGGCTATAAGAATAAGTACATAACGGTATGATAGTTCACAGGATTTATATGATAGGCCTACTTATTATCAAGATACTGGCATTTAATGACAACACAATAATAAATAATAATAATACATTTAATCAATTTCAGAAGCAAGGCGTGACTGTTGAAGTCGTGATATTTTACACCCAACTGCAACGTCATCAACACTTCTCCTTCTGGCAATTTCTGTCGTTTAGTTCGCTAAGTCGTTGCGTGCATATCAAGATGTTGGTGGTTCGAATCCCAGTTAAGCCACTTATGTATGTGCTTTTCTAAACGTAGGCTTAGTGCATTTTAGTACGACAAACGTTCACCGATCAGCCTCATGTTATTAAATAAAATTTTATAAGACTTCCCTTTACTAGTATGTAATTTATCGCATAGCCGACAATGTCATCACATAAGCATGTTATGTTGTTTTCAAACGATGATAAAATACGAATAATTTTATTAACTGACTTTCGAATCCCGCTTGAAATAGGATCACGTTTTTAAAATCTCTAAATGTTGGACTCAGAATTATTCACTAACGTTTGCTATTACAAATATTGTGATTAAATTTGAGTCGAATGCTAGTTCTGTGAATGCCGACTCTGATCCACTGTTACACCACACCCGTCAAAACTCTAAGTCACTCCATGCGATTTCTCGAGGGCATTTCTCCGGTAATAAGCCACACTCACCTGTAACTCGGCAGCGTTAATTATTGCAGTTCATTTCACATTCAGAATATGTCCAAGTACAGTGCAAAATCGACTAGATTGAGGGACTGCCGCTCATTTGACGTCACTAACTAGGTCGGAAACACGTGCGTGGTAAACGTCCGTGTTTTGGCCCCCTAACCCGTCGCATTTCAGAGATTTTCTAATTAAAATTTATAAACTTATNAACGGCGTTGCGACATGTTGCAGGCCGGTGACGCCATTTTGCTGGTGTGTGCGACTGGGGTTCCAGGCGTGGATGGCTGTTTGACTTTTGTACTCTATAAGTATAGTCTAATCGCGTTTTTTTTCTTCACACTTTTAGATTAAACATGAGAAAAATCACCCTTTGAATTATGTGTTTGGTTGTTCCTTAAATATGTCACGTATCACAAGCGTTTTATATTTGTGGTAACATAAAAGTACTTTATTATTTTTAAATTTAACTATTACTTATATCCTTTTTATAAACTATATAATTTCATTTATATTTAATGTGATTAAAAACGGGGGGAAAATAGGTGTGTTGGCAATGCCTACGCAAAATATTACCAGACTGAGCGCGCACGAATGGGATGCGTTGTCCCTTTGGTGTGAGCTTTGTTTGAAAGAGGCGGAGGAATATCCTGGAAGTAGAACTTCAGCAGGGCTTCAGAGAAGTTGGAAGTAACCGTGGATGGAGTATATATATTCTGCGATCCTGGGCAGAGTGCGCCAACCTACATCCCCTTGCGGCTAACCGCAATCATCAGGCGGTGAAGGGGAAAAGGCGGGCGTAACCTTTGCGTGGTTCTACAGTCTTAATATTCTGACCGCCGAAACTCACATGCAGTGGTGTACTCAGAAAATGCTCTGGGAGGTTGGGGATTTATGGAGGGGAGATGGGTGGTTAATGGCGAGAGGGGTGGGGGAAGGTAACACTGACTCACGTGAAGTAAGGAAGGTTAAGCTGACAGGCGTGTTGATTAGCACGAATCATACGAGAAAAACTGCCTCACGCTGTAATAAATGCATCACAATTAACATCAACTACATATTTTATCTCAATTAAAGACCTATTAATAATTTCCATACTATTTGTTTATTCCGTAACGGCCAAAAGTGAGGGTGGGAGTTAACGACCCCCAACCCGCCCCTCCTCCCCGCCGGTTACGCCCCCTGTACACTTGCATACGGACAATTCCATAGGCGTTTATTTATTTCTGAAGGGATGAAAGCATAAAATTGAATTTCTTTCAAGTATTGATGCGATTTATTTACGGCTTCAATTTATTTTTATGCAGCGAAGCTAAAAACCTGGATAAATCAGATTAATGAGGATTGTAGAGACACACGTAAGTAAGTCCGTTAACCTGACACTCACACTGCATTATGGGATGCTCGAAATACAGTTTCTTAAGTGAAATTATTAAATATATTCCCGATGTAAACCCCAGACGCAGGGGCACTAACGAAATATACAGAAAACGTCGGCGCCACATGATTTCGGTGAGACGTTCTAAATACCCGAAAATAGCCGAAAGAGAACTGAACTGTACTGGTGTATATGTATTTCCCTGAAAAAAAAATGGAGCAGTACATACACTTTGATATGTATATACAGATTAACATTGAATGAGAAATACTATTGGAACGTATTGCTGTTCTGTAGTGATCATACGTTATGTGTCATATTTAACTGAAATTAACAAGTTTCTTAAAGTTAAAGTAATGGCTGAAAAGATTTGCTTGTCAAATGTTCTGAAGGCTTGGACACTACTATCCGTTGTTCTCTCGGACTTAAAATACGCACCAATAAGTAGTCAGTTTCACCATTTACTAAGTGGCGTGTGATAACATCTTCATTTCCTTGTATGATCTATTCACGGTTACTTCCAACTTTTCTGAAGACCTGCTGAAGTTCTACTTCCAGGATCTTTCTCCGCCTCAGTCAAACAAAGCTTAACCAAGCCTAGAAAATTACACAAATGGGACAACGCACCACTTTCGTGCGCACTCAGTGTAATATCTCGCATGAGAACTATTTCTTATTAGACATCACCAACACATCTATTTTCTCACTGTTTTATAAATATTAATTACAAATTAAACATTTTAATTCATAGACAAAATATAAGTAAACGTTCGATTTAACCAAAAATAAGGTAGTTATATAACAGAAGTTTAAAACGCTTGTGAAATGTCACATGTATATATAGAAAGTAACCAGATGCGTTATATATGGGGTGTTTCTTCAAAGATTTGAGTAAGAAAGTGTGAAGAAACCGCGAATAGATTACAGTTTTGCTATTGACTGAGAGTTCACTTGAGCTCGTCTAATAAACCGTGTATCAAATTAAAACCTAACTAAAAAGCGAACTTGTTTGAAACCTAACAAGACCTCAAAACATCGCTAAATTTTCCTCTTCCCTGCATATGCACAGTTCCATCCGTAATTTCGTTTATCACATTTAAATTGACAACGGAGCGAAAAACGTACATATAAGCAGTAAGTATAGCGTTACGTTCGAAACACAATTGAGGTGTAAATCTCACTTTTTTTTTTTTTGTGTTTTTCCAGACGCGGAGCTCCATTCGAAAACGCTTTCCCGTGCCCGCAGCTTCGGCGAGGTGCGTAATCGCGTTTCTTTCTTAATGGCCAGTAAATTATGTGGCGTTGCAGTTAGGTAATTTTATTACGTTGCGGGGTCCTAATGTAATTTCCTCCCCCCCCTTCCCCCCTCCAACCTTTCTGCCAAACCAACCGACCGCTCTTCACACACCTCCTGCGCAAGCCACGTGCAAATTAAGCGACGTGTTGGTCAAGCGGGAACCTATTAGATTTCGCGCCGGTGGGGTGCGGTGAGCGAGTGGGCCCCATTGGATCTCTGTTCTGGCAAAGGGGGGTGGGGGGAGAGCTAGCTGTGGCCCGCTTCCAGACTTTCATCAAGTTCCTCGAGTGTTCTTGAGATTCACTTTGCGGGCACGGAGTTAAGTATTCCCGACCCCCCTCTCCGTTCTTCCTTCTTTTGCCACTTTTTCCCGCGGCGGACATGTCGCGCGGCGTTTCGCAAAACTTGTTCTTTCCTTGGGGTTTCTCGCGCATTATTGATATCGCGTACCTGAACCCCCACTCTCTTCGAGACGCTGTTACTCCCTTCGAGACGCTGTTACTCCGTGGGTACCCGGGTACTTTCCTCGGGAAAGTTGTCGTCGTGAGTTCCGACAACGTCTCGCTGCACTTCCAGCCGCGGTATTAACTTACAGACGTTAACAAAATACGGCAAGTGCAACCTGGCATACGCGGTTGTATACCACCCCCTGCTGAAGGTCGTTCACGGTGAAGCGAGCGTCTTTTGAAATCAAACTTCGAAGAAGGTCATTCCCTCTACCTGCACATATTTTAACGGGCACACACAGACTGACACGCGCCCGGTAAAGTCGGTAGCGATGGAGTGAGCATAGTTCCGTATCATAACGTCGAATTAAAGGTGTTAGGCAAACATTTAATAATACTGAAATGACGTATTTTACTTCTGTTAGATTGAGGAAATTCGTAAATATTTACTTCTTCCATTATATTACAGTTTCACTTGACCGATTCATAAATGAAGTGTTTAGGTAGACGACAATGTTAATTTTACACACGGTGAAAGAAAACACGATGTAGATCATGAGCAAGGCACCAAAGTGGTATTTTCCCCACCACTCTGGTTAAGCCGGCGCCAAACATGATAAAGGAGATAAGATCCCACCCCCTCTCTACTAGCATTTCTCTACCCACTAATAAAGTGCATGGTTCCTGCCTTACTGTCTCCGGTAGTATTTTCTATTAATGCATGCAATAATTTTTAATTATATTGTGTTGAAAGGGTTTTTTTTTTTGTTGCCTATGCCGGTTTCTCCCTTTCTCTTCTTAGTTATAGGTTAACTATAGGTACACCCAGGGAGGTGGGCATGGCCCCAAACGCGGCCACGCCTACCCAGTCCCTCTCTGCCGCGATGCACGCCCCCTTGCGTGGATTCCCTCCTCCCCTGCAGGCGTAAGGGGCTCAGCCTCGAGACGCACTTAGCTCCCGTCCCTACCTCGGAAGTACATCCAACACTTAGGATTAGAAGGTAGGTTAGGAAGAAAAAACATAAGCAGGGCTTTCAAAAGTGCTCGGTTTACCGTGAACAACCTACAGAGAGAACCACGAGCAAGTTCTCGGTTGGATTTTCGTTTCTGGGATCAATTTTGTATCGACTCAATGAATATTTTCGAAATATTTGCGATCCATCGGACGTCGCTGAACCGAGAATATTAAACATGTTTGGAAATTTGCAATATTGAAACCGGGACCCTCGATTTGGTAATCTTGCCACAATTTTCGTCGGTTACTCCTAGAAACTAGGGTGTCTTATTATCTTTGAGCGTGGTACCGTTTAACGATAAACTGCCAGTTAATTGTACTTTAAATGTTGCTAACGGGGTATTTATTTATTCGTAACGTAAAGTGACTCGAAATTAAACAATAAAGTAGCATTTTATACGCATCTGTAACCAAAAATAATAAATACATAATATATGTTGCAGTACAGTAGTATTATTTAGCATCTATTCTGCTTGTGGCATTTATTTCGAAGGAAATATTTGATGCAAAAATATTTCATAACACTGGGTGTTTTGAAAAAAAAAAAATTGGATTTATAAAAGTTATACGTGCATGATATTTAGGTGGTAACAAAGAAACACTACTAAATATCCCGAATTAATTTGTAACAAAGATAAGAATATTAATTACATTTTGACTATCACTTCTAAGTTAAAGAAAATAGACACATCTAGTTCGCTGTAACCATACTCAGATCTTTTTTCGTTGTATTGAGTATCCTTCCGCCACTTGTAAACATTGACATTGCCATGACGAATTTAGTGTCGCATTAAAACAGGACCACTTTAGCTACTCTAGGATCAGTAAGTCAATACGTATATTCACAGTTTAAAGTAACTTAGGAGTTTCTACTTATAGTTAGTTTTTAACACACGCATGCGTAGTAGCCACGGTTAAGTTTGTCCACAGACGCTCATTGGCCACGAACATATTTACTTGTATTCAAGGGCTTGTTATAACAAATACAAATATGAAATTGTTAAAAACGTAATTTTATTACTTTAATTAAATTTTTTTGTTCTACTAGCCCTGTGTATGTGACGTAAAGAAACCTATTACACTTGTCTGTAACTGAAAAATTTAATTCTAGTAAGACGTTAAAATAGAAGAATATTTTCTTCCAATGAAGGAACTGTACAACATGCAGAACCCATTATAAAGTATACACGTCAACAAAATTGTGACCAAAGTCCTTTTTTGTTGCATATAAAAGAAAAATGCGTGTACTTTTAGCGCGATGAAATATTTTACCAAGGATAGTAGAGTCTCTGTGAGTCTGACAGTCGTTTCCTGCTACGTTTATGGAGACACAAAAGTAGCTTTGCCAATTACGTAGTACACCTCCAAGGATAGTCGAGTCTCTGTGAGTCTGACAGTCGTTTCCTGCTACGTTTATGGAGACACAAAAGTAGCTTTGCCAATTACGTAGTACACCTCCAAGGATAGTTGAGTCTCTGTGAGTCTGACAGTCGTTTCCTGCTACGTTTATGGAGACACAAAAGTAGCTTTGCCAATTACGTAGTACACCTCCAAGGATAGTTGAGTCTCTGTGAGTCTGACAGTCGTTTCCTGCTACGTTTATGGAGACACAAAAGTAGCTTTGCCAATTACGTAGTACACCTCCAAGGATAGTTGAGTCTCTGTGAGTCTGACAGTCGTTTCCTGCTACGTTTATGGAGACACAAAAGTAGCTTTGCCAATTACGTAGTACACCTCCAAGGATAGTTGAGTCTCTGTGAGTCTGACAGTCGTTTCCTGCTACGTTTATGGAGACACAAAAGTAGCTTTGCCAATTACGTAGTACACCTCCAAGGATAGTTGAGTCTCTGTGAGTCTGACAGTCGTTTCCTGCTACGTTTATGGAGACACAAAAGTAGCTTTGCCAATTACGTAGTACACCTCCAAGGATAGTTGAGTCTCTGTGAGTCTGACAGTCGTTTCCTGCTACGTTTATGGAGACACAAAAGTAGCTTTGCCAATTACGTAGTACACCTCCAAGGATAGTTGAGTCTCTGTGAGTCTGACAGTCGTTTCCTGCTACGTTTATGGAGACACAAAAGTAGCTTTGCCAATTACGTAGTACACCTCCAAGGATAGTTGAGTCTCTGTGAGTCTGACAGTCGTTTCCTGCTACGTTTATGGAGACACAAAAGTAGCTTTGCCAATTACGTAGTACACCTCCAAGGATAGTTGAGTCTCTGTGAGTCTGACAGTCGTTTCCTGCTACGTTTATGGAGACACAAAAGTAGCTTTGCCAATTACGTAGTACACCTCCAAGGATAGTTGAGTCTCTGTGAGTCTGACAGTCGTTTCCTGCTACGTTTATGGAGACACAAAAGTAGCTTTGCCAATTACGTAGTACACCTCCAAGGATAGTTGAGTCTCTGTGAGTCTGACAGTCGTTTCCTGCTACGTTTATGGAGACACAAAAGTAGCTTTGCCAATTACGTAGTACACCTCCAAGGATAGTTGAGTCTCTGTGAGTCTGACAGTCGTTTCCTGCTACGTTTATGGAGACACAAAAGTAGCTTTGCCAATTACGTAGTACACCTCCAAGGATAGTTGAGTCTCTGTGAGTCTGACAGTCGTTTCCTGCTACGTTTATGGAGACACAAAAGTAGCTTTGCCAATTACGTAGTACACCTCCAAGGATAGTTGAGTCTCTGTGAGTCTGACAGTCGTTTCCTGCTACGTTTATGGAGACACAAAAGTAGCTTTGCCAATTACGTAGTACACCTCCAAGGATAGTTGAGTCTCTGTGAGTCTGACAGTCGTTTCCTGCTACGTTTATGGAGACACAAAAGTAGCTTTGCCAATTACGTAGTACACCTCCAAGGATAGTTGAGTCTCTGTGAGTCTGACAGTCGTTTCCTGCTACGTTTATGGAGACACAAAAGTAGCTTTGCCAATTACGTAGTACACCTCCAAGGATAGTTGAGTCTCTGTGAGTCTGACAGTCGTTTCCTGCTACGTTTATGGAGACACAAAAGTAGCTTTGCCAATTACGTAGTACACCTCCAAGGATAGTTGAGTCTCTGTGAGTCTGACAGTCGTTTCCTGCTACGTTTATGGAGACACAAAAGTAGCTTTGCCAATTACGTAGTACACCTCCAAGGATAGTTGAGTCTCTGTGAGTCTGACAGTCGTTTCCTGCTACGTTTATGGAGACACAAAAGTAGCTTTGCCAATTACGTAGTACACCTCCAAGGATAGTTGAGTCTCTGTGAGTCTGACAGTCGTTTCCTGCTACGTTTATGGAGACACAAAAGTAGCTTTGCCAATTACGTAGTACACCTCCAAGGATAGTTGAGTCTCTGTGAGTCTGACAGTCGTTTCCTGCTACGTTTATGGAGACACAAAAGTAGCTTTGCCAATTACGTAGTACACCTCCAAGGATAGTTGAGTCTCTGTGAGTCTGACAGTCGTTTCCTGCTACGTTTATGGAGACACAAAAGTAGCTTTGCCAATTACGTAGTACACCTCCAAGGATAGTTGAGTCTCTGTGAGTCTGACAGTCGTTTCCTGCTACGTTTATGGAGACACAAAAGTAGCTTTGCCAATTACGTAGTACACCTCCAAGGATAGTTGAGTCTCTGTGAGTCTGACAGTCGTTTCCTGCTACGTTTATGGAGACACAAAGGTAGCTTTGCCAATTACGTAGTACACCTCCAAGGATAGTTGAGTCTCTGTGAGTCTGACAGTCGTTTCCTGCTACGTTTATGGAGACACAAAAGTAGCTTTGCCAATTACGTAGTACACCTCCAAGGATAGTTGAGTCTCTGTGAGTCTGACAGTCGTTTCCTGC